>CAUYPK010140799.1:0-11473 GCA_963574355.1 Loris lydekkerianus | reverse complement strand
CGGTCTAGCCGCGTGACTCACCCCAGAGACAGTTTCTGATTGGACTTCTGTGCTTTATACTTGAATTTGGCAACTCATGATGACTTGCAAGTTTTACTCAAAATGGCGGGTGCTGCAAAATGGCTACCTTCAATTTAGCATGCTCATCAAGATGGCGTCAGTCTGGTTCCTTCACTTTGTCAATATGTCCCTGAAGTTTGTCTGTGGGGTACTGAAAACTCTGGCAATTATGATGCTACCTTTTATTTCTTTGCCTAGATCCAGCAGAATTTGTTTTATGAATCTGTTCTATTTCCTGTTATGTGCACTTCTGTTTAGGATTGTTACATCATTTTTTTTTTAATCTCTCTGCTTATCATTACATAATGACTGTCTTTGTCTGCTTTTCCCATTTTTGTCTATTTTAAACAATCTAAGAATAGCTACACTTGCTAGCTTTCAGTTCCCATTTGTGAGGGATATATTTTCATTTTACTTTTGTTTTATGAGATTCCTTGTGATTTGGGTCGGTTTCACTGAGAAAGCATATGGATTGTGTTTTTTCATTCAGTCAGTCAGTCTAATTTTTTCAATTTTTTATTTGTTATTTTTATATTTATTGTTTTTATTTCAAACTAATATGAGGATAAAGACATTGTTCTTACTTCTAAAGTTCAACTTGTAGAAAATACCTCACACTGTGCACATTATAGGTGATAACACAACACGTGGCCTCCCTCCTCTTGCCAATTCTCTTCCCACCTCCCCTTACCTCCCACCCAATGCTAGACCATATTATTTACCATTGGTGGGGGCATATAATTGTTTATATATTGGACTCATATTACTATTGAATACATTGGGTACATTGTTTGTTGTTGTTGTTGTTTTCCATTCTTGAGATTCTTTAAAAAAAATGTGTTTCAACTCCATCCAAGTAAATATAAAACAGGTAAAGTCTCCATCTATTCTTATGGTAGAATAGTATTCTATGGTATTCATATACCACAGTTTGTTAATACATTCATAGGTTGATGGGCATTCGGTTTGTTTCTACAACTAGGCAATTATGAACTGAGCTTCAAAAAACATTCTGGTGAAAATGTCTTTGTGGTAAAATTATTTTTGTTCTTCTGGGTAGATAACTAGTAATGGAATTGCAGGATCAAGTGGAAGATTGACTTTCACATCTTTAAAAATTCTCAATACTTCTATCTATAAAGGTTGCATTAGCTTGCAATCCCACTAGCAGTGTAGAAGTGTTCCCCTTCTCTCCTCATCCATGCCAGAATCTGCATATTTGGGACTTCATGATGTGGGCTAATCTTACTGGAATTAGGTGATGTCTCAGAGTGGTTTTGATTTTCATATTTGTAGGCATTGATTTTGTATCCTGAGGTGCTGCAATATTCCTCAATCACTTCTAAGAGCTTTGTAGTTGAGACCCTGAGGTTTTCCAGTTATAAGATTCTGTCATCTGCAAAGAGCTAGAGGTTGCCCTTCTTTGTCCCAATTTAAAATACCCGATATCCTTCTCTTGCTTTATTACAATGGCTAGAACACCTAGCACTATGTTGAACAGCAGTGCTATCATTCACTTAAGGTTATTTAGTTTCCATGACTTTATTGGGTATGAAGGTTTCTGTTGTTATTATGTTCAATTTTTATTTTATAATGGTATGAGAAGATACAAGGAATAATTTCTATTCTTATGATTTTTTTTTTTTTTTGAGGTTAGACTTCTGTCCTAAGATATGATCAATTGTAGAGGACAATCATGGGCTGATGAGAAGAATGTGAATTCAGTTCTGTTAGGATACAATGTTCTGTATCCTAAATACAGATAAATTCTGATAAATTCATTTGTACAAGTGTATTACTTTATCTGTAATTTATTTGTTTTGTTTTTGCTTGGAGAATCTGTCCATTACTGCCAAAAGAATGTTAAAATCTTCAACTATTATAGGGCAGAAAGATATCACATTGGTCAAGTCATTTAAGGTTTGTTTTGTGAACAGAGGAGCATTTATGTAGTGTGCAAAAATGTTGATTATTTAAATATCTTCATGTTGAGTGTTTCCCTTAACAAATATGTAGTGTCCATCATTGTATTCACTTATTTTTGTTGGTTTAAATCCAATTGTATCTGCAAATAAGATTTCAATCCCTGCTTTTTTATAATTTCCACTTTTTTCTACATTATTGCTTTCCATCTCTTCACCCTGAGTTTTATTTTATCCTTTGAAGTTATGTGTTGTTCTTGGAGACAACAGATATCAGAAGTGAGTTTTGTTATCCAGTCAGCTAGTCTGAATATTTAGATGAGAATTCAAGCTATTCACATTTATTGACAATATTGGTAGGTATGACAGAGATTTAGTAATCTTGTTCTTCAGACATCCAGAGCTTATTTTTATTATTTTCACCATTTATGAAAGTAGGCTTTGTCCTTTACTTTCTGGGTGGGTTTATTTTAATGGTGCACCATTGTGTTTGTCATGAAGAATGGGTCTGAGTAATTACTGTATAGCTGGTCTAGTTATGAAAAATTTCCCCAACATTTGGATGTCAGTAAAATATTTGATTTCTCCATCACAAATGAAATTCAGTTTAGCAGGATACATGATGCTGGGCTGAAAATTGTTTTGTTTAAGAAGGTTAAAGTCTGATTACCATCCTTTTCTTGCTTGAAAAGTGTCAACTGAAAGATCTGCAGTTATCCTTACATATGTTTTTCTTTGTAGGTAATACTTTTCTCATGCCTGGTTGCTTTTAGTATTTTCTCCTTCATATTGACTTTGGTGAAGTTAATTACAATATGTCTAGGAGATATTTTGTTTGGATTGAGTCATGGTGGGGTCCTGAAACTATTTATTACCTGAATTTCTGTGACTCTCTTAGTGCTTGGAAAATTCTCCACCACAATGTCATACAGTAAAGAATCAGTGACTTTAGGACCATCCTCTTTTCTTTCAGAAATAACTATACTTCAAATGTTTCATATTTTTGAGTGATTTTATAACTCTCTCAGGGAATATTCTGTTTTTATTCTCCCTTTTCTGCTTCTTTGAATGATTGGGATAGTTCAAAAATCTTATCTTCTATTTCTGAAATTCTTTCTGCTCTATTACTGCATTTTTCTACTGTGTTTTGAAACTTCTTGAATGCTTCTTTCAATTCCTTAATGTCTGCTATGTCTGTTCTCATTATGGCCATATCCTTGGCAACATTGTCTTTGCATTTATTAATTTCTTGAGACAACTTTTGGATAATTTTTTGATTTATATTTCCATATTCTCCTCTATTCTAATCATCTTATTTGCCATTCATGTTCTGAATTCTAATTTCTGACATTTCAGAAATTTCTCTAGATGGTATTTTCTATTGTATATCCCCTATAATCTACTAGGGGGTTTCATTTTCTCTGATTTTTCATGTTGACAGAGTTTTTATGCTGGCTCCACCTTATGAGTATTTAAAATTTTTTAATTGTATTAATTGTATCTTTTTAGTGAAAATAATAGGTTGTTCCTGAATAGTTATTGAGAGGCAATGTAATTTGGGACCCTTAGGAAACACTGTACCAACCTATATGGCAATTAAAACTTGTGGGGTGAGAGTGCATTAGGAGTTCTCAGGAACTATAGCTAACTAACCCTTCTCCAGTGAGTTGGCACTTGTGATTGTGACCTTTTTTTCTACAGCCTCACAAAGATCCCATTTATGGCTGCAGCCATATTTTAAGAATAGGGCCAGCGTGGTGAGATAATGTGGCTCTATCTTGGTGTCAGCCTGCTCTCTACCCAATCCTAAGGAGTCACATTATTTCACTGGAATCTCTGCTGGACAAAGATACAAAGACCTTTTCCCCATCCCCTTCCAGCCTTAATTGGAGTGGAATATGGATAAACCCACTGAATCTGTCCCTCCCTGCTGCAACCTCCACCACCATCATGTAAACCACATCAAACTAGTGTGGAACCATAAGCCCCAGACAGTGATGGCTAGAAAGCAAGAATCCAAGGATGACTGTGGCTGAGAGCTTCAGTCAAATTTGCTCAGGCAGCATGAGCAACATCCACTCAAACAAGTTTAGAGGATCATCAGGCAGGCAGTGAACAAGAATCCATAGGCAGATCTGACTTAACATTCCCAGTGGGGCTGAGTAAGGTTTTTTTCTAGTGGGAAAGGGAGTCACAAGAGATTACACCTTTCCCTGCTGAAGTCAGAACTACATCATCACTGTGTTCATGAAATAGTTCTGTAGCCCACACACTGCACTTGCCTCTCAGAAACCTCACCAAACACTTCTACTTCTACATAGGGAAGTCTGCCAGGCAATCAAGATGGGGGAAGGGTGAGCTGTGGGCTCAGGGTTGCAGAGAGACTATTTGTTCACTTTTGTGCCAGGCAGGATGGGGCCTGGGCACAGAGGTAGAGCCTCCCATGTGGAGGAGAACTTAAAATTTCCAGCTCTTTCCCATGCGGTTAGGTAAGAGGTCCTTTGTTTCCTTCTCACTTGCAGAAAGCCCACCATGGGCCTTCATGTTGTGGAATGGACCTCCTGTCCCCTTGACAACAGGTGCCTTCTGACTAGTCACTCCATGTCTGATCTTTTTTACCTTTCTTCCTCTTTCTTTCCCCTTGAAACTCATCTTTGTGGAGATAATGTGCTCCTCACTTTCTTCTCTTTGTGCTCAACTCCCCACATTTTGCTTCTCTGAGTCTATTTCAGTCCAACGTATCTCTCTCTGGACAGAAGCCTCACCCAATTGATATATTTTTAATAAGAATACTAACATAATTTAAATTCTTGTCCATATTGTTATGTGGGATACTGTTGTGTTCATTATGGTGACATATCTTGCTCGGTTTTCCTTTTGTGCTACCATTTTATGAAAAATGTGACCTTTGGTTTTTATGTGTGTTCACACTGGTAGGTATCTATGTTTAGTGCACTTTTAGGCATTTCCTATAAGGCATGTCTAGTAGTGACAAATTTCCTTAGTGTTCGCTTGTATGATTAAAACCTTTATTTCTCCTTTGTTTATAAAATGTAGTTTCTAAGCATGCAAAATTTTTGTGTGGCAGTTGTGTTTAAGAAGACTAAATTGGGACATGATACCTTCTGGCTTGTAAGGTCTCTGCTGAGACATCTGCTGTTAGTCAGATGGGCTGTCCTTTGAAAGTTAGTTGTTGTTCTCATTCTGAAGCTTTTAGGATTTTTCTCCCTCATTTTAACTATAGGTAGATTGGTAACTATGGGTCTTTATGATGTCCTATTTTCTGTAAACCTTCCAGGTGTTCCATGGCTATTTTGCATCTGAATGTACAAAACATCTTTCTCAATTATTCCTTCAAATAGGTTTTCCAAGTGTTTTGCTTTTTCTCCTTCTCCTCAGGAATACCTTTAATTCTTGTACTGGGTCTCTTTACATAGACATCTCTCTCATAATGATTGTCCATTCTTTTTCATTCTTTGTTTTCTATTTTTGGTTGACTGGGTTTTAAAGCTTTTTATTCACCTTTGAAATTATTTATTCTGCTTAGTCCATTCTATTTTAATGCTTTTTTGATATATTGTAAAATTACCTAAATGACTCTTTCATTTTTAAGATCTGTTAAATCTTTTCTCATGTAGTCTAACTCTTTAGATTATTTTTATCCATGTTGTGAATTTGTTTTTGGCTTGTTTGCATTGATTTTCAATGTTCTTTTAAAATCAATTTACAAATATTAATTGCTGTCATAATGTTAATTCTAAATCTAACATTTTGAGAATTTTCTTTAGGTTGAAGTCTATTACTGGAGATCTATTGTGATTCTTTAGGGCTGCTGAGCTAAATTATTTTGTTATCTTGCCAGAGATTTCATGCTAGTTTCTTCTCATCTAAAATTTCTATTCTCAGTTCAAGACAGCTAAGCTTGTGGCATACTTGTTTTCATTTTGTGGGAGCTCTCCTATACAAGTAGGGACTCATCCATGGGAGGTGCCCTATTGTCCTACTCTGGAGAACTTACCTGGAAGGAGAAGGGTTTCAAAGGTAGAGTTGAAGTTTTATCTAATCTCTTCATTTCCTCTAGTATTTTCATTCTCAAAAGTGTATTTTGCCAAATTAAATATTTAAATATTGATGAAAGCAAATTTACTTTGTTTTCATTTATAACTAATGCTTTCTGTGTGATGTCTAAGACCTCTGCTCAACCGAAGGAGATGAAAATTTCCTCTCATATCATATGTTCTTCTAAAAATATTTATAGCTTTACATTTTACATTTATATCTTATCCATTTTAAATTAAATTTTAGTATGCGGTATCAGATGTTGATCAAGGTAAATTCATTCATTCATTTAGCTAGACATGTCCAATTATTTCAACAATACTTACTGCAAAGACTATACTTCAGAGAACTACCTTTGCACATTCATCAAAATAAATAGATCATATTTATGTGTTCTATTTCAGGACTCTATAGACAAATGTACTTTTATAGATATCTAGTTCCTTACCAATACCACAAAAACTTTGTTACTGTAGATATCAGGATAGTACTAAAATTCAGCTAATCACTGGCTGGCTGTGGTGTAGGTAACACTACACCTGTGAGGAAAATCTGCATGGAGTTGCAGAGCTTTTTGGCTGCTGGTATATGAGAAAGGAAAATTGAAAAGTCCAGAATTTAGAATAAACAGCTTGTCAGATTTTAACTCTACTGTAAGGGGTTCATCAGAGATCTGGTTTTCAGGATATCCCAAAGAGGTGTTTCAAAGTTTGAGAACATTTTTACACAGTAAAAGCACATCTAATATTTTTGAATACCAAGTTCCCTGCTGAACAATATTAAAGAATTTGTGAACACTGGAGGTTTGTGTTGCAGCACTTTGTCTTCTTGGCAACATTTGTTGTGTATTTGGAAACAGATATACTGGTCACTCCAGAAGCAGTTGCAGAAATTCTTGGCATTGAGCCAGCTTGGGAGAAGGGATTTCATATGAATGTAGAAGATTACCTCTGAGGAGTTCTAATTCTTGCTAGTGAACTGTTGAGGCTATCTGTTAACAGTGTGAATCCTGGGGACTATTCTTGGCTTTTCTACATATCCACCTTCATCAGTGAGGTGGATTCTGGTTTCTGCCTTCTAAATCTGAAAAATGACTCTCTCAGGAAGTGCTATGATGAATTAAAGTATGACAGGAAGAAAGTAGAAGAGGTGGTCTATGATCTGTCCATCAGGGCTTCAATGAGGAGACAGCTGAAGCTTGTGTTGAAAAATAGGAGGCTCTCCCTGGTCCTGGTCTTGCTGACCTCAACTGTTGCCAGGAAGGGGTGAGCACAGAGTATCTCTTATGATAGTTAAGATGCTCAGTTTCTAAAACACTATTATTTTCTTAATAAGTTGTGTGGTGTGAGTATCACAATTGAAACACTTTGGGGGGGGGATTAAAAATGACCTTTACAGGACAGAACTCTGTTCATTGTTTCATTGAATCTGCTCTGTAATTCAGTGTATTTCAGTTCTTTCAAAAAGTGTAAATGTCTTTAAAGTATGATGGTGGCTGCAATCACTATCAAAGCACCACCATCATACTTTAAAGATCTGGAAAAAATAATACTTCATTTTATATGGAACCAGAAAAAAAAACTCAAACAGCCAAGATATTACTCAGAAATAAAAGCAAATCAGGTGGAATCATACTGTCAGACTTCAAACAATACTATAAATCTATAGTGATCCAAACAGCATAGTACTTGCACAAAAATAGAGAGGTAGATGTATGGAACAGAATAGAGAACCAAGAGATGAACCCAGACACTTACTATCATTTGATCTTTGATAAACCCATCAAAAATATAAATTGGGGAAAATATTCCCTATTTAACAAATGGCACTGGGAGAACTGTCTGGAGACCTTTAGAAGACTGAAACTGGACACACACCTTTTACAATTAACAAAATTGGGTAAAAGATTTAAACTTAAGAAATTAAACTATAAAGATTCTTGGAGATTGTGCAGTAGAAACACTTGAAGAAATTGGGCTGGGAAAATACTTTATGAGGAGGACCCCCACCCAGGCAATTGAAGCAACACCATAAATACATTACTAGGATTTGATCAAACTAAAAAGCTTCTGCACAGCCAAGAATGGGAGAGGATATTTGCAGGTTATGCTTCTGACAAAGATCTGATAACCAGAATCCACAGAGAACTCAAAATTATTAATGAGAAAAGAACTAGTAATTCCATTTCATTGTGGGCAAGAGATGAAGAAGATAGGTGCATGGCCTATAGACATGAAAAAATGCTCATCATCATTAATCATCAGAGAAAAGTAAATCAAAACCACTTTGAGATATCATCTAACTCCAATAAGAGTGGTTCATATAACAAAAAGCCTAAAACTACAGATGTTGGTATGGATGTGGAGAAAAGGTAACACTTCTGCTCTGCTTGTGGGAATGCAAGCAAATATGTCCCTTTTGGAAAGAAGTATGGAGAATACTCAGGGATCTAAAAGTAGACATGGCATCCAGTCCTGCAATTCCTTTACTAGGCATATATCCCAAAGACATAAAATCACTTTATAACAAAGATATTTGCACCAGGTTGTTCATTGCAACTCAAATCATAATAGCCAAATCACGGAAGAAGCCCAAGTGCCCATCGACACATGAATGGATTAGTCAATTGTGGTATATTTATACCATAGAATATTATGCAGCCTTAAAAATATGGAGACTTTACCTCTTTTATGTTTACATGGATGGAGGTAGAACATATCTTACTTAGTAAAGTATCTCAAGAATGTAAGAAAAAATATCTACAGTACTCAGTACTGTTATGAAACCAATTTACAATCACTCACACTTTCATATGAAGAATAGATCACAACTATGGCCCAGGATAAAGGAGCAAGGAGGAAGGGATGGGAAGGGAAGGGGGAGGTCAGATAGAGGGAGGGTGAATGGTGGGATCACACCTATGTTGCATAATGCAAGAGTACATGTGGGATCTACTAAGTATAGAGTATAAATGTCTTAATACAGTAATTAAGTAAATGAGATGAGACATATATTAACCAGTGTGATGTAAGCATTCCTAATTCTATATGAAATCAGCACATTGTACCCTATAAATGCATTAATGTATACATGATATATGCATATATTATTAAATTAAAAAATCAAACAAAAAATAAAATAAAATATCTCTGACAACCTGAAAAAAAAAAGTGTAAATGTCAGTCTCTTGGTAAAGTCTTTTTCTTGCTTACCCTGCCTGTCAATGTACTGACTGAGTTTATCATCTCATTTATGATTCTTCTAGATGTGACGCTTTACATTCTGTAAATCCAAATTAGCCATCCAAACCCATGTGTAGTCTGGATACAATATGAAAACAGATAATTAAAAAGAATGGTCAACAAGCAAAGAAAACTTATTTTATACATTTTTCCTTCTTTGTTTTAAGCCTGGTGAGTAAATTATATGTTGATTTTTTTTTTTTTTCCAAAGAAGTAGATAGCCCAGGTTCTTTCTCACTTCCATCAAAATATGAAAGTTTAAACTGCAAAGTGAAGCTCAGTAAATTATCTTGGAAAGTTTTGTATTAAGGGATTTAGTAAAACCTTATTTGGTTCTATGAGGTAGGGAGTAGGGCTTTTGTTCACCTCTGTGTTCTGATGTTACCATATCATTATGCTATTGTAGCAAGTAAAAATTGAAAAATTGTGTTCACACACATCTTGAACTAACAAGTCCTGTGATATTTTCCTAAACCATGATTTTTTTTTTTCCTATCAGCCATCTATACTATTTGGTGTAGACATATAAAGCTACCCACATAATAAATGAACAAAATCCTGAATATTATGTCAGAAAAGAACACTTTCCTTTGCCCAGAAGAAAGAGAAAACTTTAAATTTAAGAAAAAAATTGGGGTTTTTTGGTAACGTTTTCAAGAATAAGAAATTTCAGGGTGGTGGCTATCCCAACAGTCAGGTATTAAATTTACACTATGAAGCAAGTCATATAAATTTGTTGGCTGCCTCTCTCCCCATTTTCACATGGTATTGAGAATATTTGCAGAATAACTCTTGATACTAAGTTGAAATTTTTAAAATGGTGACTTAACACACAGTTATTTGGTACTCAATGAAAGGAGAGCACTAGTGTTTCCAGAATAATATGAAGTTTTTAAAAGTATTACTCTTTCTGCCAAATAATCAATTTGGGCTTTCTGTTTGCAGGATGGGTTATTTCGCCTAACCCTTACAGCTTATATGAGGTCAAATTAAGGGCTGACTACATTTTCCCTCATGAGAAAAGAAGAGGAAGTAATGCACGATTTGCTGTGCATTGTTGGATTTTAGAACAGTTTTATTGACAACTCTCTGCAAAATTTATAGAAAGAAAAAGGTGTTAGGTTCTTCAAAGTGCCTAGTTGATCACTTAAAATGTACATTAATATCGCTGCCTGGATGGAGCATGGAAGGCTTTTCAATTACATGATCAGACATAGGCAGTAAGTTTGATACAGATTTTTGTTTTTCAATTTTGCCTTATCAAGTATTGTTTCTGCTTGAGAATATTAAATTATTCACCAGAAGTTGCAGATTTCAATTTTAACAAATGCAGTGTAAGTGGAGGGGCACATATTAGTCTTGGAATTCCATTTGAGAATTTAGAACAGTTGTTTTTATAATTATTCAGTTGTGTTTGTTGCTGAGTTGTTGTAAAGCAATAAAAATATTCTTTGGTCCTTTTGTAAAAGATAAAAGTCAGCTAATCTATATTTTATGTATTATTATAGAATTATTAGAAGCTACTTCTTTGGCGCTATAAGAACTTCTGAAATTTTTATTTGAATTTATTTAAATATGTAGATCAATTTTTGGAAAACTGATTTACAAACCATAGTTTTTCAATGAATGAATCCAATATGTTTCTCTATATAATGTGTTCTCTGATTACATTTATTAGCATTTGACTTGTAGCATGCAGATCCTTCTATGATTTGGTTAGATATACATCTAAGTGTTTCAATTTTTTATGGAAATATTATAGATAGTATTTTTTTAATTTCAATGTCTCATTGTTTATTATTATAAAATATGATTTATTTTTGCATGTTGACTGTGTATCCTGTCACTTTTCTAAATTTACTTTGTAGTCCAAAGAGAATTTTTGATAAATTCTGGGTGATTTTCTTTTGTTAATTTTAATTTTAATAGATTTTGGGGTACAAGTTGAATTCTGTGACATGTATATATTGTATAGTGGTGAAGTCTGGCCTTTTGAAGTACCCACATTTAAATAGTGTAGATTTTACCCCATAGGTAATTTTCAGATTTGATATTTATTTCAGCTTAATATGATGGTATATGATTACATTACATTGTTTGCATTTGGAATGTAAAATCTGAGTTTTGATCTTCACTCAGGAAGTGTGCAGTTTACCTGTACATTGTACCCATTAGGTAGGAACTTACCAA
>CAUYPK010140794.1:0-12599 GCA_963574355.1 Loris lydekkerianus | reverse complement strand
CAAATCCCGAGCACCCAATTTTTATGCCGATGCAATCAATCAACTTGTGTTACGTTGGCAAAAGTGCACTGATTCAAATGGCACTTATTTCGATTAAATTGAATAAATATTCACTGAGATATTACAGTTTAAAGTAGACTCGTAAAAACTGACAAAACTTTTGAAATGACCTAATAGATAGCTTACTTGGCTGCTGTAAACCTTTGGCTTATTCAATTCTCCTTGATCTGACATCACACTCAGCAGGCAGTCTCCTGATTATTAGTTAGCTTCTATAGGGAAATAATGTATTGATCTTAGATCTTGTCTTTCAAAAGAGGGTTTCTGATTTTTAACATCAGCCTCTTAAATATGATCAACACGAGCCTACTCTGGGAGATGAACGGCACCTGTGCTGACAAAATCAGGTTTTGAGCTTACCAAATTATTGGACTGCTAATGATTTTGTATTTATAAAGTAATTCATGATACTCTCTCAGGCCATTTGGGAGATGGTCAGCTAGCCAGTCTTTCCATGGTGGGCTGTCCTGGCATTGTCATTTGACTGAGAAAGCACATTTTGAAATATATTGCAACCCTCTTTGAAGAGGAAATAGTTACAGCAAGGTAAAAACAGACTTGGTGGTGGGGGTGGGAATGGTGCTAAAAATGGTGGCCATGAGAATGTGCCTCGCAGACCTCCAACCACAGCAAGGCAGGTGTGCTCTGAAGTACATTGCCATATTTGCACAGAGGCCACACATCCACTGGGCCTCCCCCAGCTAGTGATTGAACACAGCAGGAAAGCTCAGGCAGGCCCATTCTAGGGACCTGAGACCCCTCTGATGGACAACTTTGGCTTGAGAACAGCTCACCAGCCTGGCCAAACATCCTTTAGCTTATGCAGCCGTCTAGAATGCTGCCATCCGATTGTCCTTCTCATTCTCCTCCTCAGGATAAGATTCTCATCATGTTCCTTACATATTTACTTTTGTCTTGACATCTGTTTCTCCAATGCCCTGAAAAACATAATGAGAAACACACACAGCCAGGATCCTGGCAGGAAAGAGAGAATGCATTGAAGCTGGGAGACTTGGAGTAGAGTTAAATAAAGGGCTATTTTCCAGGGTATGACAGGTATAGAGAAACCATAGGTGCTGTGTAGTTGCAGAGCTAGTAAGATACTATCCACCATCCTAAGCCTGAAGGAGCAAGGGAAGGGAACAGTTATTGGAATCCATACACAGAGAGCCAGAGTTTTGTGCAAGGTAGGTAGGCCGTCTGCCAAGCCCCTAACTGGATGAGCTAAAGGAACTAATACTCTTATTTCCCTGTCCTCCCTCACTCTGATTCTTGCTGACACTTGCATTGGCCCAACCCAACTGGACACTTCAGGGAACAGGAGTCTACTGAGGCCCCACACGTCAACCTCATGTACCCACACAGGGAGGAGAGTGGGTCCCTAAGGGTCCCTTGGTCTCCAGCCAAGGGACAATAGCAAGCCTTCCCAAATGGCTTCCCTGCAGCAGCAATGGCAAAAGAGAGTCCCAACCTGCCAAATTAAAGACACAGACCCCACTGAATATAGTGTTGGAGGAAAGAGAGAATTACTATAGTAAAGACTGTGATTTGAAGTCCAGCCTCTGGACCAAAACAGGACCTAGTCTAGCTTTGCCTGCAGTCAAACCAGTATAGAAGGAGGCCACTGGCTTTTAGGCCTGGGGGTATAGTATTTTCTTTAGAATTGAATTCATAGGGTACTCTCCAAAAGGATCAGCAGGAGGGGGATACCTTCTCAGCCCACACAAGCTAATAAGATAAATTCAGAATGAAACTTGCATGACTATTCATAAGCAGAAAAGAAAAGAAACCTGATGTCCACAAAGATAGCACATGTTACAGACTCTTTCACCTTCTCCAGGGGGGCTGACTACTTGGAGTAAGCAGAAGAATTCTTTGAGTCAGACACTACATCACACATCCAACAGAGACTACCTCTTAGAATAACATGTGTAAATTTACTATGGAAGTCACAGGAAAACGTGACTGACGGAGTGAATTCCTAAACTCTGCCCTCTCCCTCATCACCCCCACTTCTTTTCAAGAACCATGCTCAATAGATTCTTCCCCCAGGCTGTCACAGGGGTCAACCCACTTCTCTTTATTCCCAGGACACTGCCTTAGGCCAATCCACAGCCATTTTTTTCTTTGATTACCATAGTGGCTGCCCCCCTGCATCCCTGCCACCTGCCTGTTTCAAGTATCAGTTAGTGTGCTGGGCTGTGAGAAAACCACAAGTAAAATTGGCTCGCATAGAACAGTGGCTTCCTTGTGGGGCAGGCAGCTCCAGGCCAGAGCACTAAGGTTCTGAGTCCACTTCCCTCTGCACCTTTCAACCTCAAACTGGCCCACATGGTAGCTTCGTCCTCAGGCTGGTTGTGTTACAGAAGGGAGGGCCTAACGTCCCCCACTCTTTTTGGGAACTGAAACCTGCATCTCTGCCTCAGGCCAGTGGCCAGGAATGATGGGAAAGTCTTTGTTCTTTGTGCCACAGAAGATTGGGAATTGTCTGGGGAGAAGCCACAAAAATCATTTTAACCCAAGGTGGGGTTAATCTGGACCTCCACAAGATTGTTTCAGCCAAAGGTGGGGTTATGGGACTAATCAGATCCTTTAAAAGCTCTGTGCTTCTGCCCAGAAGCAGAAATGTGAACTTTGAGATGATGATCTGACATTTTCCTGCTTTGCCAGCACAGTAATGAACCTCTCTCTCCTTCTTGACCACTTGTCTCAGATCTTCTGATGTGGTCTCGTGGACAATGCTGAGATTTCAGTAACAGTAGGTGCTCACCTTATTCATACCTGGGGTCGCAGCCAGTCTCTCCAAAGTCCCGAGGCAGAAAAGGCCATCTCTTCTCATGGGCTTCTCTTGGTAGGAGGAAACCTTTCCCAAAGCCCTCCTGTGGAGTCCCCTCATGCGCGTGGCCACCCAAAAGAGGGAGATTCCAAAACAACCTCGGGGTTCTGTTAGGAAGAAAGTGGCTGCTACATCAATTTTTCTACTTAGCCAATGAGTGATCTTTCCAATACACCAATCTGTTCATATCCTTTTCTTGCTTAAAATCCTTCAGTGGCTCCCACTTCTCTCAGACAAAACTGAAATTTCTAACATGAGCATACAAGGCCCTTGATTCTAAGGCCCCATCTATCCTCCCAGCCTTATTTCTCTGCCTGCCCTCTACACTGTAGACATGCCAAACTGCTTGCATTTATACAAATATGTCATCTTCTCTTTTCTATTCATTTCTTCTTGGCTTCTTCTGGGTTCTGTGTGTAGAGCACACCTCACTTCTTCTGGCATACTTGACTCGTCTTTGGAGACTCTATACAGGTAATACTTCTTCTCCAGAGCATTTCCTTGGCCCTGCTGCATGCCCCATGGCACCCCGCATTTCCCCTGGTGGTATCTGGCTGTATTCAGATGACCTGTTGCCAGCCTGACTCTCCTCCTAGGCTCTAGGTTCCAAAAAAGAGAAACCCATGACTGCTGTAAGGAGCCGTCTGGTGTCCTGGGAGGAGTCAGCTTCTAGCATCAAACAGCCCGGATTTGACCCCCGGGCTTCACTACTCATACCTAGTGACTTTGGACATTATTTAACTCCTCTGAACTTCTAGTTCTCCATTTATATATTAGGAACAATAATAGTAATGATCTCCTAAGGTTATTGTGATGGTCACATGGGATGATTTGTGTCAAGCCTCTAGCACAGTGCTTGGTGCAAGTCACCGTCAGTATGAGAGAGACCAAAAATCCAGATTCTCTGATCCTAATTCTAGACTCTAGAGCTCTTTTACCCACTACCAAACCTCTTCTCAATTGCTTTGACAGTTCTATTTCCTCTTCATAAACTACTGAGATAATGGAGCGGGAGAAGTCAGAGATTCATTGTGGGTAGGGGTGGGTGAGGAGGATGCATGGGAGGGAAGAAAAGAGGATGGCTAGGAGGAGAGGGAAAGGTGGGAAACGTGTGTCTCCAACCCTTAGCCTCTTCCACTGATCCTTTTCTTCTGAACAGAGCCTAATAAAATGCATTCACATTGGAGCATAAATGACCCACGAGCCAGAATCAAAACATGGTCCATAAGCAGCTTGCCACCAGGAGAGCCCAGGGGCACAACTCTCTGAGTACCAGTCCCATCTGCCACCAAATCATGGCATCACCACACAGAAAACACTCAGCCAACGGAACCACATAAAACTTTCTAAAGGAGCAACTCTTAAGATGTTTGAGGGCCAGTAGACATCACAGCCCTCTTCCCAGCATGTCTGTTCTTCAAGTTAAAGGTCTTCCCATTTTCTCAGCTCCCTACTTTCAAGTTTATCCTTATTGCTGTCCTTGAGATGAGCAGAAATCTGTCATCATCTCTTCTTAAGTCACCATAGGGACATAGCTTCCAATTGTGCAGGTACATCAGTACAATTCTCTCCCCATCATGCAATATGGACTTCTATTAATGGACTGTGAGTACTGGGCCTGTTTTGCAGCATTGTCTCACCAGTACTTTCCTGCCTTGTGGATCCAGATCCACTCAACTACACATGCACCTGACCACCTGGTCCATCGTCTACCATTTCCTCCATTCTCTCCAAAAGCAAATTCAGATAGACTTTGCTAAATGCCTTGCAGAAATTCAGACATGTTATGTGCACAGACATATCTTAATTTACCTGGCTGAGATCATAATCAAAGCAGGAGATGGTATTTGGTTTTTATGAGCTTGTGTTGGCTCTTGTGGGTCACCGCCTTCCCTTCCAAATGCTCATGGGTCTTCCTGCTCTAGAAGCTGAAGTGTTTACCATGTTTACCAGCTCCATGTTTACCAAGCTTTCACTGCCAGGACCCACCTCTTCTTCCTCTTTTAGAAAAGTTTCCCTACCTTTGGTTGTCTCTAGTTTTCTGGCATCCCTTCCATTTTTCTGATTACCAAGAGGATTACATAGAGTAGCAGTTCTCAACCTGTGGGTCGTGACTCCTTTTAACAATGAAAATACATCCTGCATATCAGATATTTACATTACGATTCCTAACAGTAGCAAAATTACAGTTATGAAGTAGCAACGAAAATACTTTTATGGTTGGGGGGTCACCACAGCATGAGGAACTATATTAAAGGGTCATAGCATTAGGAGGCATTAGGAAGGTTGAGAACCCCTGACATAGAGGAATTCAATCATCTCACTGTGAAATTCTTGATTATCCCAGCATGTAACTTTCAGTACATTGCTTACAGAGGTCAGACCTTGTAAAAGTTGGGATATAGGTGAAGATGTAACAAAGATCCATTTTGATAGGGAATTAGAAAAGATGGAGAATCTCTCTCACCCCCATGCTTCTGTAACAGGTGTAAAGACGTCCAGGGTTTCTATGACCATGTCAGGGACCAAGATGCTTCCCTGCTATTCTGCCTCTAGAAAGTTGCCCTTGTCCATAAGCTTCCCCTGACTCATCAGCATCATCTCATGGGCCACCTAAGACGTGGGAAGGGGGAAAAGGGAGCAGGAAGTCATGTACCTTCATTTTAAGAGTACAACCCTGAACTTGCATGTGTTCCTTGCTATAGGCAACAACTTACAAGCAGGCACTGAGCCTCAAAACAGGCTTGGAAAGGTGATCTCTATCCTGGGCTGTAATATGCCCTGCTAAAAATCTGCAATTTTAGGACTATAGGAAAAGTGAAACCAGATATTGAGGGAGACTTAGTATTTATTCTCCTATACTCCAATCCAGCTTCTTCCCTAAATCTCTTAAGGACACTTCCATCCTCCTAGATCTGAAACTATAGAGTCATTTCTACTTTCCACATTTTTTTATAGTCACAAAATTCTATTCACTTTATTTTTTAAATTAATTCTATCTTTTTAAGATATGTTGATCCATCCCTTCTACTGTATTTTCATATTTAATTGCCATCCAAATATGGATTCTCATTAATCCTTGGTTTTTCCAGCCCCGTCCCAGAGGTCCAAATCTTCCATCTGCTGATGGCTTGGAAGGAAAGAAAATAGGAGAACTCTCCCCACTGCCAAGTGGCGTTGCACATGTTTTTCTGCTTCCCTCAATACTGATGCCTATTCAGAATTGGACTGGTGATGGGGGACTGATGTTCTGACTTGGTCCCTTCTCAGGAGGGACAAGGAATCACTGCTTCTGCCACTGTGACCTTCTGCTTGGGTCCAGCTAATCCCCACTGGCTATCGCTATTTCCTTCCCAGAAAACTGTACCCTCTAGTTTATGTTATCTTTCTCCCTGATTTGGGGAAACTATGTTTTGCCATTTTTGTCATTTCTTAACAAGACAAGAGCCTTTTGTTTCTCTAGAAACATCCTGTTCTCTAATCAATTCTCTGCAGAGCCTAATTAATCTCTTTAAAATAGTGATTTCACTTTTAAAACTCTCTCACTTAAAAATTTCTAAGCAGTCCATCGGTCTGAGCAAGGATAGCAAAAGCATGTTGCTTTGCTCAAGGCTGATCTCACTAATTGATCAAGATACTCCTTTCAGCTCAACCCAGAGGAAGCTTTACAAGCCTTTACCAAGGCTGACAATAACAACTGATTGGAATCTCATGGGAAATCGATCTTGTTTATTACCCACTAGTCGGCAAAATTGTTTCCAAAATTTGGGCTTACCAGTTCCCCATGTCTGAACATTTTTGTGTGTTCTAAAATATTGCTGATCAGTATAGGCAGACCCTATTTCCTTCAACAGACCTTAAGTTCTTCACACTATTTTTGTTTTTGCCTTAACATGTTTGGGTTCTGCTCACAGAGTTGAGGCAGACACTGTGTGTGGGCATCCTGGGTCCAAGATGAGATGGTGAAGGTGCTGAGGGCTGAGCTGAAGGCAGAAGGAAAAACAAGGCCAGAAGGAAAATCTAATCTCTCATCAAGAAAGGCGGTGATCAGAAAACTGCTGCCAGGTGTGAGGTTCAAGAAGGGAGGCAAGGTCACAAATGGAAAAGCCAGAGCTCGGGAGCCAAAAGGATGGGGAGCAAGTTGGGTTGCAAAGTACAAGCTGGGACAAGGCAAATAGTTTAGAGGTAAGTGCTCCCTGGAGCTGTCAGCCCTGCCTCCGCAGGGGATTTGCTGTTAAAACAGAACAATGTGTGTAATACTCACTAACACACCAATAAGCAAAAACATTCATCAAAGGCTACCTATGTGGAAATGCCATATTGAGCAAGCAATTTCTCTCAGTCTCCTGTAGCCAGTCTTATTAAAAAAAAAAAAAAAAAAATCAGCTTGGCAACTTTCCTTTAAATTACTGCTGGCTTTTTATGTCTTTAATATTGTATTTAAGCCAGAGTAGAAAAGATAACTCTTCAATAAGTGCACTTATAGTAGAACACACCTTTTAAGAAGTGGCAGGTGGAAACAAAGACTCCTCCCAGAGATTTTTGTAGATTAGATCCACATGAAGCCTTGATTGCCCCCTCTGCTTCTGCTAAGTCTGGGGGACAGGCTTCTTGCCACAGCTGCCTTTGCAAAAATTAACATCTTGCTCTCCTGCCAAGAAAGCAGGTGACAAGCTCAGCAGCTCTGCTTTGGTTGGGTTTTCTCCACGGCAGGAACATGCCCTGAGTAGGCATTCGTCTGTGGAATCAGTAGGACTGCAAAAACAAAGGCCAGGAGATGAAGGTGAGTCAGGAAGGAGAAAACGGCACCTGAGAGCAGAACAAAACACCTAAAAAGCCAGGTGATAGTAATAAGGCCTGCTAGCATTCACCCAGGTTAATGGGAGCAAGTTCACTCCTGCAACCCTGGGAGCAGCCAAGGTTGTTTGCATGCATGCGGTGAATCATCTCATGTGTAAGTCATACCACCAGCTATAATTAATCTTGTGTATTAAAACAAATTCGAGTATTTTGAACATGAGCTAATGCAATTGACCTGTATGATCACGCAGCTCTCATATCTGGGTAAGCACGTCAAGGATAAAGGAGAAATCTGGAGTGTCCTCAGCAAGTGGCTTTCCTTACAACCTCTGTTTTCACCCGTGTTGGTTCTCCGTGTGGGGTGTGGACGTTATAGATGGGGCTGGATGGCATTTGCCTCACCCATGCTTCCCTCGGGTTCTCCTTTATTTATAGTTCTATGCCAGGGAGGATGTCTTCTTCAATCTAAGCATTATAAGTTCTGCTTAAAGCTCTTTCCAATTTACAGTGGATTGTGAAGTTTAGCATAGTAGAACAACCAACTGCTTGTTGTCACTGTTTAAATTGGTAGCGGGATGCCTGTAATCCCAGCACTCAGGGAGGCTGAGACAGGTAGATTGCTTAAGCTCAGAAGTTCGAGACCAGCCTGAGCAAAAATGAGACCCCCAATCCCTACTGAAAATAGAAAAACTAGTCAGCATAGTGGCACAGGCCTGTACTCAGGAGGCTAAGGCAAGAGGATTGCTCACCCCGGGAGTTTGAGGTTGCTGTGAGCTATGATGCCATAGCACTCAAACCAGGGCAACAGAATAAGACTGTCTCAAATAAATAAATAAATAAATAAATAAATAAATAAATAAATAAATTGGTAGTGGGTATTTGTTGAATTTTAGTAGGCCAGCATCTATTTCATATTCCCTTAATAATAAATTCTTTTTGGGAATTTGTCTCTTCCCTTAGAGGCAATCTGATAAGATTTCTTTTCTTTTTTTTTTTTTTTTTTTGAAACAGAGTCTCACTCTATTGTTCAAGCTAGAGTGCAGTGGTATCATCAGAGCTTACCACAACTTCAAATTGCTGGATTCAAGTGATCATCCTGCCTTAGCCTCCTGAGTAGCTGGGACTACATACACCTGCCAGCACACCCTGCTAATTTTTCTATTTTCAGTAAAGACAGGGTCTTGCTCTTACTCAGGATGGCCTCACCTCCTAGGTTCAAGCAGCCATTCCATCTTGACCTCCCAGAGTACTAGGATCACACACATGAGCCACCTCACCTGGCCAGGTAAGACTTTAAGTGCCTTGCTCTCTGCTAATCAGAAAGCAGGCATACAACCCAAACCCTTTATGAGTTCCTTCCCTGCATTTTCGGTCTTGATCAGAAAGACAGTTTGAAAAACAGTGAATCCATTTTGTCCAGCAGTAGCTCCCAAAAGAGAAAGCAGGTATTCCTGACATGGTGGAGAAACCTCAGGGTGTCTTGGTGCCAAGCGTGGCTCTCCAGCCATTGCTGAGTTTGCTATCTGAGT
The DNA here is from genome assembly GCA_963574355.1 of Loris lydekkerianus. Lineage (NCBI taxonomy): Eukaryota > Metazoa > Chordata > Mammalia > Primates > Lorisidae > Loris > Loris lydekkerianus. The sequence continues at coordinate 3,374 of CAUYPK010140794.1, read as the reverse complement.
CTGTTCTCTTTGCTGGGGAACCCTCCCAAAACTATCCCTCTTTGCTTAAGTTAGCAAGAAAGAGTTGCAACCAAAAACCCCTAAGTGATACAGATGCAGGTAACCAAAGTTTCTACTGCAGATGTTAAAGGAAATGGAGATTATTGTTAAATAAGTTATTTACATGGATGTCATTAAGAAAATATCTATAAATATCTATGTATTTTACAAGGTTCATTACTCAATACCATGGCTTGTCTTCCTTGTCTTTCTCAGCCTTGAAGTCTCTTTTCTGATTAATTTGTTGTTTATTTCAACTCCTTTATTAGCTATTCCTCAAGGTTTAGGAAATGGATGAAATATTACATTAAACCTTGGGTATCTATAACATCTCTTACCCTGACAGCTTTCAGTTTTACTCCATTCAGTATAATATTAGCTATGGGATTCTCGTAGATGGCTTCAATCAGTTTAAGAAAAGTACCACCTATGCCTATATTTGTACATGTTCTTGTTAGAAATGGTTGCTGAATTTCACCATGACAGGTTAGAGGGGTAGTACTTTATGTTTTTTAAAATAGTGCATGATGTATGCATATATTTTGACTATTATTATATAAAAAGAAAGGTAATCATTTGCAGAATACAAAAATACAGTACTTCAGATACAATAATATCTAAAAATTATGGGAGGAAAGGAATAGAGTAAAACATATTAATGTACTACTCAATCAAAGACCACATCAATTATTAGAAACACTATTATTTTATGTACCACTATAAAGGAAAAAATGCTACCAATTTATGGCACATATATGGGTTGGGAATCAGGGGTGTCCAACCTGTGGCCCCTGGGCTGCATGCAGATTTTGTGAGGAGTTTTTCTGCTTATCTGAGGTGTTGGATATGACAAAAGGTATGTGGAACATTTTTTGTGTGGTTGTTAATCATCTTTTGTTAGTGTTTGTGTATTTATTTTTTATTTTTAAAATCTTATTTATTTTATTTCAGGTTAATGTGAGGGTATAAACAACTAGGCTACAATATTTGCATCTGTTAGGTAGAGTCCCTCTTGTAGTTGTGTCCCACACCCAAAAGGTGGCCAGTTCTCTTACATTGTGTCATAAGTGGTAGAATGTCAATCCCCTCCCCTCTTCCTGTTGAGTTTTGGTAGGCCAGCATCTATTTCATATTCCCTTAATAATAATCAAGGAGCTTACTGTAGGAAAGCTTACTGGGGAAAAGACTCCTTTCTCTTCCCTCTCCCTCCCTCCCTCCCTCTCCCTCCTCCTCCGTCACATCTCCTCCTCCCAACTTGAATTGAATTGAGTTTTTCTCTTATGTGGGTATGTGTTAGATCATCCACTGATTTCATATTGGTATTAGTATTGAGTACATTGGATTCTTCTCCATTCCTGTGATACTTTACTAAGAAGAATATGTTTCAACTCCATCCAGGTTAATACAAAAGATGTAAAGTTTCCATATTTTTTATGGTTGAATAGTATTCCATGGTACACATATACCACCCTTTGGTAATCCATTCCTGGGTCGATGGGCACTTAGGTTGTTTCCACATCTTGGGGATTGTAAATTGAGCTGCAATAAACAATCTAGTGTAAATGTCCTTATTATAAAATGATTTTTTTTTCTTCTAGGTAGATGCCTAGCAATGAAATTGCAGGATCAAATGGGAGGTCTAATTTGAGTTATTTGAGTATTCTCCATACTTCTTTCCAATGAGGCTGTATTTGTTTGCAGTCCCACCAACAGTGTAAAAGTGTTCGCCTCTCACCATCTGTAACTTTGGGACTTTGTGATGTGAGCTAATCTTAGTGGAGTTAGGTGACATCTCAGGGTGGCTTTGACTTGTATTTCTCTGATGATTAAGGATGATGAGAATTTTTTCATATATTTGCTAGTCATGTGTCTTCCCCAGAGAAGTTTCTGTCTCTTGCCCAGTGATAGATGTGATTGTTTGCTCTTTCTTTATTAATTTGAGTTCTCTGTAGATTCTAATTATCAAGCCTTTGTCAGATTTTTAATTCACAAATATCTTTTCCCATTTTGAGGGTTCTCTATATGCTTTAATTATTGTGGCCTTAGCTATGCATAAGCTTTTCAGCTTAATTCAATCCTATCTGTTTATGTTTGTTGTTGTTGCAATTGCTGCTGAAGTCTTCTTCATAAAATCTTTCTCCTGGCTGACATCCTCAAGAATTTTTCCCACGCTTTCTTCTAATACTTTTATTGTTTCATGTCTTAGATTTAAATCTTTTATCCATCTTGAGTCAATTTTTGTAAGTGGTGAACAGTATGGGTACAACTTTAGTCTTTCACATGTGGTTATCCAGTTCTCCCAACATTAAATTGAATAGGGATTCTTTTCCCCAGTGTATGCATGCTTTTGTTCGGTTTATTGAAGATCATGTGGTGATAAGAAACTAGTTTCATCTGTTGCTTTTCTAGTCTGTTCATATGTCTATAGCTCTATTTTTGTGCCAACACCATGCTGTTTTGGCATTATGGACTTGTGTTATAACCTGAAGTCTGGTAGAGTGATGCCTCTAGCTTGGTTTTCATTGCTAAGAATAGCCTTGGTTATACAGGGTTGTTTTTTGTTTTGGGGGTTTTTTTTCCCAAACATGAAAACTTTAATACAAGTTATATTATATTATGATTTTAAATCTTTAATCAAATTTCAAAGGTTATCATTCATGTTACATACCATAATTAGCTTTCTTTCTTTCTTTTTTTTAATTAAATCATAGCTGTGTACATTAATGCAATCATGGGGCACCATACACAGGTTGTATATACCATTTGACATATTTTCATCTCACTGGTTAACATAGCCTTCCTGGCATTTTTCTAGTTATAGTGTTAAGACATTTATTTCTACATTTACTAAGTTTAACATGTACTCTTGTAAGATGCACCACAGGTGTAATCCCACCAATTACCTTCTCTCCACCTATCCTCCCCCCTCCCTCCACCTTCTCTCCCCCTTCTCCATATTCGTAGGTTATAACTGGGTTATAGCTTTCATATGAAAGCCATAAATTAGCCATAAATTAGTTTCATAGTAGGGCTGAGTACATTGGATACTTTTTTTCCATTCTTGAGATACTTTACTAAGAAGAATATGTTCCAGCTCCATCCATGTAAACATGAAAGAGGTAAAGTCTCTTTCTTTTCTTTTCTTTTCTTTTCTTTTGTTTATTTTTATTATTAAATCATAGCTGTGTACATTAGTGCAATCAAGGGGTACAATGTGCTGGTTTCATATACAATCTGAAATATTCTCATCAAACTGTTCAACGTAGCCTTCATGGCATTTTCTTAGTTACTGTAAGTAGGCATTTGTATTCTGCCTTTAGTAAGTTTTGCCTGTA
>CAUYPK010140793.1:0-11719 GCA_963574355.1 Loris lydekkerianus | reverse complement strand
CTCAGCTCGCCTCAGTGGTGTTGATGTGTGTTCTTCAACCTTCTCTCTTGGTACAGCTCGAATCCTCCAGGTTACTTACTAAATTTCTATCTTTTAACTCTCCTTCTGGACGGGAGCCTCTGTGGAAAGCTGGCTTCAGTCCGCCATCTTGTCTCCTCCCCCAACACTTGGAACTTTAAATGAGAGAGCTGTAGTCTCTTCTAATGACAGAGCTGCAGTTTCAGAGGTGAGTCTGCAGAAGGGAGCCCAGAGCCCGCTCAGTTTCTAATTCCTTCCATGGAATCACGTGCTCCACCAAGGAATGACCTGGTGATGGTGGGCCTTTTGCTGTGACTCTCAGTTTCATTATTCTGATGGTTGCTTTGAGCTTCCTAGTATACCTAGTATACCTCTCTAGCTTATCACTGACCACCTTATCACAGAATCCTATGACTGTGGACTTCCATTCCCCCCTTTGTGCTATTGTCACATATTTCACTTCTACATGTTATAAATGTCACATCACATTGCTATTGTTTTTATTAATAAGAACAAAATCTTGGCTCGGCACCTGTAGCACAGTGATTACGGCACCAGCCACATACACTGAGGCTGGTGGGTTCAAACCCGGCCTGGGCCAGCTAAACAACAATGACAACTGCAACCAAAAATAGCTGGGCGGGCATTGTGGCAGGCGCCTATAGTCCCAGCTGCTTGGGAGGCTGAGGCAAGAGAATCGCTTAAGCCGAGGAGTTTGAGGTTGCTGTGAGCTGGGACACCACAGCACTCTACTGAGGGCAACATAGTGAGACTCTATCTTAAAAAAAAAAAAAAAAAAAAGGAACCAAATCTTACGTACTTGCTCCTGTAGGTATAATTTCTGGTACTCTTCATTCTTTTGTGTAGATCCAGATTTCCTGTGGTATCGATTTTCCTCTGCCCAGAGAACTTCTTTTACCATTTCTTGTACTGCAGGTCTACTGGTGATGAATTCTTTCAGATTCTTATTTCTGAAAAAAGCCTTTATTTTTGAAGCATATTTTTGCTGAATATAGGACTCTAGGTTGACATTTATGTCTTTAATCCAACCGAAATTTTCTGATGTTGATTAAAGTCCACTTTTGAAATTATAAGCCTGATATTAAAAGTCCAGCTTCCCTGAACTTGATGGGACCCAGCGTTAGCTACGTCTTTAGTTTCTCTTCTATGTAAAGCTAACATCCTTTTTCTGATGCCTTTTCTTCTCCCAGCACTTTAAAGATGGTGCTCTATTGTCTTCTTTCTTGCCTTGTTTTAGACAAGAAATCTGTCCTCCTGGTCTTTGTCTCTGTGTGCAATGCACCTTTTCACTCTGGTTGCTTTTAAGATCATCTCTTTATCATTGGTTTTGAACAAGTTAATTATGATGTGCCTTATTGTACTTTTCTTTGAGTTTCTCAAGCTTGGGGTTTGCTGACCTTCTTGGATCTCTGGGTTTATAGTTCTGATAAAATGTGGAGACTTTTAGCAATTATTTCTTCAGATTATTTTTTCTGGGATGTGAGGACGATCTGGCTGCAACATGTGTCACCCCACTGATGGCCAGGGTTGATTTGGCTGATGTGGCTATCCAGGCGGTTGTCCCCTTCCTCCCTCAATATTTCATGTACGTCCCTCACAAGCTGTGTGCTCAGTTGAAGAGGATGACCTTCCCCAGGAGAGGAGGACTGTTCTTTGGTCAAGGGTATATAAGTACCTGCACTCTCCTGCTAGGACCTCCAAACAAGCTCTCAAATAGTTTTTCTGTTCATTTCAATTTTTTATTTCATTTTTCTTGGTGTTTTATTTTGGGTAGTCTCTATATTTTTAAGATCACTAATCTTTTCATCAGCAATGTGTAATCAGTTTCCTAATGCATCTGGTATATTTTTCATTTTATCTTCTCACACATTGTAGTTTTAGCCTCTAGATATTTAATGTACCCTATTTCATATCTTCTGTGTAAATATTTTTTAATATACAGGATTGCAGTTTCAATAGTGGTTTTAGTGTCCTCGTTTCTATCTTTTAACATCTTTGCCAGTTCTGAGTCAGCGCTGAGTTTGACTTTTCTCCTCCTTATGGTTTCTGCTGCTTTGCCATTTTTTGATTAGGTGCCAACACTGTGAATGTCATCCTGTTGGGTGCTGCCTATTGATATATTCTTAAACTCTGTGTGAGATACAGTTGAGCTACTTGGAAACAGTCTGCTCCTTTTGGGTCTTGTTTTTAGGATTTGTTAGGTGGGACCAGAACAACGTCTAATCTCAGACTAATTATTCCCCATCACTAAGGCACGCTCTGTGCTCTATCCAAAGTCCTTTCAATGAAAAGGTTTGTCAGTCTGTCTGGTGGGGACAGACACTATTCCTGGCACTGTGTGAGCATCAGATTCCATTTCCTCTAATCTGTTTCCCAGACTTGGGTTAGTTTCTTCACATTCATGTCCTGCAAAGTCTAGTTGCCGTGGTCCCCCCAGCTTCATCTCTTCAGGGTAGGAGTCCTGGATTCCTCTGCTTTCTGTCCCCTGCCCCATGGCTGGAGAGGCCACCATAAGCTGGGGTGATCAGAGCTTCGCCTCATTTGTTTCCCGTCTGTTAGGGATCACTGTCCTCCGTTGCCTGTGGGATAGTGTTTTGAAAACTATTATTACTTAGTTGGTTCAGACAAGAGGGTAAATCGATACCTCATTACTTCCTCTTGGTCAGAAATAGAAGCCCACTTATACTATGTAGACGGTAGGTAATTCTTGCATGGGGATAAAATGTGCTAGTAATTATACTATTATAGTTTAGTCTAAAGCCTGGTAGATAATAAATATTCAATTAATATTCTCTTTCTGCTGCTTCTCTTCCTCCTATAGCTATGGTTACTATTACTGCTGCCACTGTTATAATTACTGTAATAGAACTGACAACAGTGATCTCAAAATAAAAACAAAAACAAACCCCAAAAAACCTTCCTGGCATATAATAGCACATGACCCACCTCTTCCCAGAGGCTGTGGTAAGGGTTTATCTGAAAAGTGGAGTGAGCATGGGTCCTCTAATCCAAGGCTAGGTGACAGATCCAAGGGAAATCACTGCCCCACATGGTTGTGATTCTTTCTTTGGTCTGGGATTTATTTCTTCCCAGAAAGTTATAAAACTGTGTTAAAAATTCAGTTTCTTTATTGTATAAGCTCTTCAACATGCTGTCTGCCTTCCTTCTTTCCCCAGATATCTCAATGTAATTTCTTAGAGTTGAGAGAAATGGGATAGGAAAGGGCTCACGGGATACCAGACTCTGCCTGATGGTAAAATGGCAATTTCACTGACTTTTTGAGTGTTAATTTAAGAAGATTCTATAAATTGGAGATGATAGTACCAATCTGGCAGTGTTCTTATGAAAATGAATTAAAAGCATATATAAAGTGTCTTGAATAGTATTTACCATTGTCTGCATTTAGTAAATGTTATCTACTACTATTACCTTCACAAAACGCCTACTTTGTAGTTAGTGTTATGGTTCCCCTTTTACTGGTAGATGGAATATTGTTCCTGTAGGACAACGGATGGAGCCAGTGTCAGATCCACACTGGATGCTCAGCCCATCCCCTGATGACATCCACTCATCCATTCATTGGGACATGTCAAGGCTCTCCCATACTCAAGGCTCAGGAGATACAGGTTTCTATTCTCACAGAACTCTGAGTATAGACAGGCAGGTAAATTTATGATTGCAGTAAAATAGCTGGGTACAGTGGCTCATGCCTGTAATTCTACCACTCTGGGAGGCTGAGGGGGGTGGACTGCCTGAGCTCAGGAGTTCAAGACCAGCCTGAGCAAGAGCGAGATCCTGTCTCTACTAAAAACAGAAAAACTAGCTGGGCATAGTGGTGCACACCTGTAGTCCCAGCCACTTGGGAGGCTGAGGCATGAGGATTGCTCAAGCCAGGAGTTTGAGGTTGCTATGAGCTATGATGCCATGGCACTCTACCCAGGATGACAGAGTGAGACTCTGTCTCCAAAAAAAAAAAAAAGCAGTAAAATAAGAACATCGATAAAAGCTTGTGTAGAAGGGATTGTAGAAAGCTTGTGTAGTGTGATTTTACATGGCTTTGGAGAGGGAAGGTTGTTATCAAACAGTTTACGTAGACTAATTCTTGAGCTATATTAGCATTTGCTAAATGGAGTGAGTGGGGAAATGCATTCTGAGCAGAGAGGACAGCATGAGTCAAGGCCAAGAAGCATAAAATTGCCAGTTGGCCAGCAACATGTAAAATACCAATTGGGCTTGATGAGAAAATGGCTTGAGACTGAGGTTCTTGACGCCGAGAAAGGAGCTGGACTTCTTTCTTGTAGACTGGGAGTGTGTGTGTGTGGGGGCACTGATGGATTTTAAACTGGAAAGTACCTAAGCCAGTTTTGCAGCAATTTTTCTTCTTTTAGGCAAATGCTGTAAATTACCATGTTTCCACGATCACAAATCAAGTCAAGCAGATTTAGGTGTGAGGGACTGGGTTGCTTGGTGCAGGTAGCTGGTTGAGGTCTTCATAATGTTGTCTCCGCAGGCGGGATTGTGGTTGGGATGGTCAATGAGCAAGTGTGACTTCAGGGTGTGAGGGTAGGAAGGTGACTCTGGGCATAGAGTCCCTAAATGTCCAAACAAGGAGAGGCTGAATTTGTAGCCTTGATTCCCAAGGCAATGGTTCTGAGCTCAATTCCTCCTCATAAACATTTCCATTAGCTCTGGTTGAAAGATCCAAAGTGCAAAACTTCTCTGAGGGTTGGACAATAGGACGAGTCTTTCTTCGTTCTGATTGCTCTGTTAACATGCTCTCATTTATTTTTTGACTGTCTAAAACTTCTCAAAATATCCTTTTCACCAATTGCCCTTCTTGTCACTATTATTAAGTTCTGTTTTTATATCTTATACCTTAATATTTAGTGCAGTTTCATCCTCTTAAACTAGAATCCTAGTTTTTCTTTTCTTTATTCTTTTTTCCTTTTACAGGTTTTGATTTGCTGATTTTTTTTTTTTTTTTTTGAGACAGAGTCTCACTCTTCACCTTGGGTAGAGTGCTGTGGTGTCATAGCTCACAGCAACCTCAAACTCCTGGACTCAAGCAATCCTCCTGCCTCAGCCTCCCAAGTAGCTGGGGCTACAGGCACCTGCCACAATGCCTGGCTAGTTTTTCTATTTTTAGTAGAGATAGGGTCTCACTCTTGCCCAGCCTGGTCTTGAAATCCTGACCTCAGACAATCCACCCATCTCAGCCTCCCAGAGTGGTAGGATTATCAGAATGAGCCACCATGCCCAGCCAAGAATCTTGGTTTTTCTTTTTAAGAAGTTTCATGCTACACTTTTGAAAGCCTAGGTGGGAGGATCACTGAAGCCCAGGAGTTCGAGATGAGCCTGAGCAACATAGTAAGACCCCATCTCTACAAAACATTTTAAAATTAGTCAAGAATGGTGGCATATAACTGTACTCCCAGCTGCTTGGGAGGCTGAGGCAGAAGGCTGGGTTGAGCCCAGGACTTTGAGGTTTCTGTGAGCTGTGATGATGCCACCACAGTCTAGCCCAGGCAACAGAGACAGACCTGTGTCAAAATAAAAAAAAGATTAAAGAAGTATTTTTTTCCTTAGCTTTCTGGGCTATAATAAGGATTAAAAAGTGTCATGTTGTCTATAGTGGGGATAATTAGTGGGGTGTGGCCAGGTATCAGGAGACCTATCCAAAGAGCATTGACTATAGGGTACAGATGAGGTGCTGCTCCAAATTGAGGAGCAGCGGGCCGAGGAGCAGAAGGACCGGGAGGAGACGATGGCCAGCACCCATGGTGAGGGAGGCAGGCAGGAGGTCAGGAGGGTGAGATGTTGCCAGATGTTGGACACAGCTGGCTGGGCTTATGGCAAAGCATGAGAAGAAATGTGTTCGAAGCAGAATATGTAATCAACTTGGGATAGTTTGAATCTGCAGTGCTGTAAGTGTCCTGGTTGTAACGTGTCCATGTAGAACTGGTGTTCAGGAGAGATGTGTGGAAAAAAATACCATTTCTGAGTCCTCAACGTATGACTTGATGACGTGGCATGCTGTGTTGGGGACCCCCGAGGCCACCCGCACTCTCAGCAATTCACTAGAAGGACTGGCAGAACTCAGAAAAGGGGTCACACTCATGGTTATGGTTATTACAGTGATGAGAGGGGACGAAAAGCAGCAAAGGCAGAAGCGGTGAGAGTAGGGTCTGGGGGAGACTGGGCTCGAGCTTCTGGTGGTCCCACTGGGGGTTCTGTGTAGATGGCACTTACTTCTCCTAGTGATGTGTGTGACAGCATGCACGGAGGACTGGCAGGCAGGGATCTCACCATAGTCTTGGTGTTCACTGGTTTCTTTACAGGTTGGTCACACAGGCATTGGGTGCCCAGGTGTTGAGGTCAACCTTACACCAGGCGGCCCAAGACCTCCCACCAGGAATCACACTGCCAGCTGGAGCCATCTGGCACAGGGGCCCAGGAAATAGTCACTTTATTCAGGCAGCAAACTCCCAGGACAGAGCTTAGAGCAGTGTTTTTCAACCTTTTTTATCTCACGGCACACTTAAGTTATACTGATCAAAAAAAAAGAATATACTTACTGTGCTTCTTTCAAAAATAAATTAATGATCTTTAAAAATTTTCATGGCACACCTAAGATCCTATCTTGGGACACCGGTTGAAAATCACTGCTCTGATCCATTTCTCTTGGCTGATCTCTGAATGTGAGGTTAATTCCTTTCTAAATTTTCTAAACCTCTAATTGAGGTTAATTCCTTTCTAAATTTTTACTCTTTAAAAAATGATGATAAGATATACACAGCATAAAATGACCACTTTACATGTACATACATCGCAGTGGTATTAATCCTAGTGTTAGGTTGTGTGAGCATTACTATCATGCATTTCCAGAGCCCTTCTCACGTAGTAAAACTGAAACTCTGTACCCATTAAACAAAGACTTCTGCTTTCCCTCCCCCAGCTACCGGCAACCATTCTCTTTTCTGTCTCTATGACTCTGACTATTCTAGGAACCTCATGCAAGTGGAATCGCAGAGCTTGTTCTTTTGTGAGTGGCTTATTTCACTGAGCATGACATCCTTAATGTTAATCCATGGTGTAGCAGGTGTCAGAATTTCCTTGTTTTAAAAAAATGAATAATATTGCATTGTATGACTATAGCACATTTTGTTTGTTCATTGCCCTGTCCATGGACACTTAGGTTGCTTTCACATTTTGGCTCTTGTGAATAGTACAGCTATGAACACAGGTGTACAAACATCTCTTTGAATCCCTGCTTTCATTTCTTTTGGGCATATACCTGGATGTGGAATTGCTGGGTCATATGGTAATTCTATGTGCTCCGGTTAGAATTTTGTAGCAAAGCAAATGGATGAAGACAGTATGTATAATTTTTTGAGGAACTGCCAGATGGTTTTGTCCTCCCAAACTGGGTGTTGAAGTTTGATCCCCAGTCAAGTTTGAGGTGTGGCCTACCTGGACATGTTTGGGTTATGGAGGTGGATCCTTCAAGAATGGTGAGCTCCTTATGGTAATGAGTGTGTTTTTGCCCTATGAGTTCTCCTAAGAGCTGGTTGTTGGAAAGAGCCTGGTACCTCCCCAGGCCTCCTCTCCCACTCTGTGATCTCTGCAGCACATGCTGGCTGCCCTTCGCCTCTGCCTGAGACTCTCATCAGAAGCAGATGCTGGTGCGATGTTTCTAGTACAGCCTGCAGAACCCTGAGCCAAACAAATCTCTCTTTTTTAAATAAATTACCCAGCTGTATTTATTTATAGCAAAGCTAATGGATGAAGACAGTATGTATAATTTTTTGAGGAACTTCCAGATGGTTTTCCATAGCTGTTGCACAGTCTTAAATTCACATTGACTATAAGTAATTATTTTTATTAAATTAATTATTAATTTCTTTTTTTTTTTTTGAGACAGAGTCTCACTATGTCACCCTGGGTAGAGTGCTGTGGTGTCACAGCTCACAGCAACCTTAAACCCTTGGGCTTAAGCGATTCTCCTGCTTCAGCCTCCCAAGTAGCTGGGACTACAGGCACCTGCCACAATGCCTGCCTATTTTTTGTTGCAGTTGTCATTGTTGTTTAAATGGCCCAGGCTGGGTTCAAACCCACCACCCTTGGTGTATATAGCTGGCACTGTAATTACTGTGCTACAGGTGCCGAGCCAGACTATAAGTAATTCTTAATCTGCTTCCCTCCTGGGGACAAAGGTTCCAGGCTTCACTTCCATACTCTGATGTCACAGGAGGGACAGAGACTGGCTAGTATTCCATCAGCAGTGCTCAGACACACCCAGGTTGGCCTGCTCAGGGCACAGAGTTAAGCCGGTGCCAAGGACTGACATAGGTTGTGGGTGAGCTGGTGGGCTTCAGACCTCCTGGGCGCACCCTGGGGTGTGGGAGTGAAGTCAATACCCCTGGAGGTGTGTATACCCCATAGAGTACAGGGGAGTGTCTGGGGGCTCAGATTCCACAGTAAGGGGTCACAGTTACTGGGGGCCACCAACTATGTCCAAAAATCAATGTACTGGGGCACAGCTTTTTTTTTTTTTTCTTTTAACAGTTTTATGAAGATACAATTATCATACAACAAACTGAACAATTTCCTAAGTTTCAACATGTAGGTGTATACCTGGGCTACCATTTTGACCAACCCTCAGTGTAAAGCATTATTTCATATGTTCTTTGAAAAATGATCCCATATTTACCCTCTGCATTCCAATATTATTTTAAAACTTGTTACCTGGTTTGCTACAAGTGTTCTTATCAATAATACTCAGAGAGGAATTTTATCCTCATTTTGCATATTAGGAAATTATGCTAGAGCAATGATTTTCAACCTTTTTGATCTCTTGGCACATGCAAACCTATAGTTAAACTTCTATGACACACTTAAATTATGCTCATCAAAAAAAGAGTAAGAAAAAGACCATCTTTACTGTGCTTTGAACTTCTTTTGAAAATAATTATCTTTAAAATTTTTCATAGCACACCGGTTGAAAATCACTGTGCTGGAGTAACCTCTCCAAGGTCCGTGGGGCCCATTCTGTGAAGACAGCTCCTGACTACCATTGCCTTTGCTTTCTCTAGTCAGTGCATACAGTGTAGATAGTTTTTCTCTAATGAACTGAATGATTCACCAGGGACCAAATTTAGAGCTTTGTTCCCATAACTCCGTCCTCTTGACTGATCCAAGGCTGGGCATGGTGAGCACTGGGACAAATGTCTTCCAGGACAGTCTTCCCACTTGAAGGTCACTCAGTCAGTCACACTAACAAGCAAGGGCCTGTGTTGAGAGGCCCGGGTGTCAGTAGGCCTGGTTGGTGTGGCAACTGGCCTCCCTTGGGAACACTATCCCTGTGGGCTGGGAAGGCTGCATATTCTGTGGACTGGGTGAAGTTTGGTCGAAAGGTGAGTCCTTTACTTGTGCCACAAGCTTCCAGAGAAGCCACGCATTTACAACTAGGACTTCACTGGCAGTGGTCAGCCCCCTGGAGGTCACCTAAATGGACAAATTTGTTATAGCTCCAATCATAGATAGGGAGGCCATTTATCACAAAGCAAATTCAAGGGATAGTTCAGATATATCAGGGGTTCTCAATCCTAATTGGACATTCAAATAAACTGAGGAGGTTTCAACATATACCCAAGTCTGACCCTCTTCTCCCCAGATCCTGGTTTAATTAGTCTGACTGAGGCCCAGGCATCAGGATACTACTGGCAAAGCTCACAGGGGATTCTATTGAGCTCCTGTATTTGAGTGAAAACCATTGATACAAAGAGTGTTCTAGGTAAAAAAAAGGCATTTTCACTTACACTTAAGTTTTGCGAGACCATTCTTCTGAAATCTGAATTATTTTTACTTTTTCACATGATTTTTATTTTTTGCTTTTAACTGAAGCGCAGATACTTCTGTGACATTTGGAACAGTGGCTCAATGACGCAGAATTGTTAGGAAAAAGGCTGTTTTGAACACATGGTTTTTTAAAATTAACTTCATAATGAAGGGGAACTTTTGCCAAGCGTCAAGACTTTTCTTCATGATTTGTCCCTTGTAATGGGAGGACATACTTCAGCTCAGAGGAAAGAGCTGCCCTTCAGCCCTTTGAAGGTTGTTTGCCAACTTTCAGTCTCTGGGCAATGGAGTCACAGCCTTTTTCCACGGGTGCAACCTGGGCACTGCAGGCTCCCTTTCCACACTCACTGGGTTATTTCCAGATTGTGTTAGGAAAGAGACTGCACATGGTCCATATTCCAACAAGGACTCAAATGCAAATGACTTGGGAACACATAAGCCTGGCTCTTCCAGAAGCAAGATGCCAGCTGGTTAGGGCCAAGCTCTATTTTGAAGATTTCCTTGTAATCATCACTGGCTCTTGTGAAAATGTTAAGGCCCTAATTCAGATACTGCAGCCACTCTCCTAGCTCCATAAAGGGCACGTGGAACCCAAGAATGGAGTAAAGAAAAGGTCTCAGACCCTGCCTCACTCAACTACCTTGGGGACTGTGGTTACCAGCTTGGTACCTTCCTGCCTGCTTTGGAGATCCCCCTAGCTGGGATGCAGTAAACCAGAGAGCCAAGTCAGCAATCTGGCACTTGCTGAGGTCTCTCCTTCTAGCCCTGGTTGAGCAGGCCAGCCTGCTCAGTGCCCCTGGCTATGGGGGCAGGGGACTCTTTTTCTTCCCTTTGAGAACAAAGTACTATTGGGCCCTGGGGTGTCCAGGTCCCTCATCAGCATCTCTTCCTGCCTGTATAAGGGCACCTACATGGTTGAGTCTGAGAAGGACCAGGATGGACATGCCTTCCAAGTTCTCCTTGGTCCATAGTCCAAGGCTTTCCAAGCATCAATTACAAATAGTGGCCAGCCCTGGGCAGGCCCTACACAGCAAGGGCTAGTGCCCTGAGTATAGCTGCGAGCCTTCTTACCCTGACCCCAGAGGGGGACCTCCTTTCCACAAAAGGCCCAGGATGCTTTGACCTCCAACCTGCCTTGGCTTTGTGTGGCTCCGGGCAGACGGGCCTTTCTTTACTGGAGCCTCCCGGGACAGCAGAGAAAGTGCCTCTGTCCCATTTCCCACCCTCTAACAACAGGGATTTTGACTTCCCTGGGTGTTCCAGGCCCTTCTTGTTGCAGCAGGAGGATCCTGTGCGTTTGATCTAAATCTGGTCTCCTGCTGGAGAGACCCAAACAATCTAAGTCAAAACAGCATTAACAGGAAACCTGTCTCTTCAGGCCAAGAATGCAACCAAAATAGTTCCAAGTCTTCAGCAGTACCATTTGGGGGAGGCCTTTACCTGAAAGAAACAATAAGTGGAACTCTGCCCCCAAATATCCTGCCCTCCCTCTGCGCCCCCTATAGGGCCTAGTACAGCGCAGGGAGCACAGGGCTGCTGAGGTCTGTGCACCCCAGGCCAGCAGTGACCCTGACCAGCATCTGAACACAGAGCTGGGGATTCCAGCCCCTATTCCACTGCGCTGCCCAGACACGATCACAATCAAAGACATGTTTTGACTAAGTGAACTGCCCAGGTATTTTTGTTTGATAGAGATTGAGACTATTAGGAGAAAAAAAAAAAAAAAATCCTTTTTTTTTTTTTTTTTTTAAATTACCTAATTACACTGTGAAATTATTATTAAATTAAAATTATACCATAACTAATTCAAAAAGAAAACATT
>CAUYPK010140789.1:0-20540 GCA_963574355.1 Loris lydekkerianus | reverse complement strand
ACTGCCTCTACCTAGATACAGCCAATGTGGTACCATGCCACTGGCCCGACCCTGTCACTCACCTCTTCCCCCGCCTTCTTTCCCTGCCCCTTCTCCACAATAAAAAAATAAATAAATTCAAAAAAAAAAAAAAAGAAAAACATGAAAAGACGTTTAACTTTATTAGTCATTTGGGAAATACAAATTTAAGCTACACATCTATTAGAATGTCTGAAACTTAAAAAACAGTGACAATACCATGTGTTCCCAAGGATGTGGAGCAAATGCAACCCTTATGTGCTGGTGTTGATGTAAAACGGGGAACCGCTCTGGCAGACAGTTTGGTGGTTATTTAAAAAGTATAATATTAACCCATGTGACCCATCTATTTCATGACTAGGTATTTATCCAAAAGAAATGAAAGCATATGTCCAGACAAGACTTGTACATGAATATTTATTTATGTGTAAGAGATTTCTTGACCTTGGAAAGAACCGTGACTACACCCAACGACACTGATGAGGCTCAAAGAACTGTGCCGGGAGAAAGGAGCCAGCTTAACATGGTCTACACTGTATGATTCCTTCTATAAAATTCTAGAAAGTGTAGACTCATCTGTAGTGAGGAAAGGCAGCTCAGCAGTTGTCGGGGCTGGGGCAGGAGGGAGTGATTACAAAGGGGTACGGGGAGATCTGGAGGGTGGTGGATACACTCATTATCTTCATGGGTGTACACACATGTCACAACTTATCAGTGTGTTAAATGTATGTCAACTGTATCTCGATGAAGCTGGATAAAAAGAAATATTGTAAATAGGTGAACATCATCCGCAAGGTAGGAAACATTGGTTACACTGGGTGAGTCTGCATTTTCCAGCTGACAACCTCCAAACCCTTGAACCTGGTGCTTATGCTCCATGCCCTGGTCTCAGCCTAACATTCCAGCTGTGTCCCTCAGGGACATCCCAAATTCCAGTTAAAGGAGACTGTTTTCTGAACAGACCTTACCTTTTCTTGCATGTGAGCCGCCCACCATCTTCAGACTCCCTCACAGGGAGACGATCCCACCTCTGAGCTCCCTCATCCTTTACATCTCCCCTTATGGCGCTCAGACTTTACGTTTCAGCTTGCAAACACATTTTTCACCTTCCCTGCACTTGACGGTAGTGATACATATGCAACAGAACCTCCACAGCTGACCACCTCCCTCCACTGACCACCTCCTTAAGTTGACCTAATTTTCACAGGCAGAACTTGCACCACGTGCATGTATCAGTAAGGTGGGGCTAGATGCTTATGCTGACCAGTTGTTACAGTTCCTCTGGTGGTCAACTTACAGAGGTTCTACTGTATACATATTTACTCTTCACCCCAACAGCATCTGAGAGAATGTCTTATAAGTAGTAACTGCATATTTGCACAATAAATACGTTTAATTGAGAATTTTTAAAATACTGACCCAAGAACCAAAACACTTCATTGTGCTTGAAAAGTACAAAACATTTCCTAAGGTGGTGCATGCAGCCTTCATTCACGTGAGACTGGGGGAACTTCCATTATGTTTAGGGTGCCTGATGTCTTAGACAGGGAACTTCCATTATGTTTAGGGTGCTGGATGTCTTAGACAGTTTATAATTTCTGGAGACATTTCTCATTACCTGAGTATCAGTAGTTATTTATTGTAGTAGATTTGTAACTGCTTCATGATCACGCTTGTGTACACTCTAATTTTGAGCACAAATGGCATAAAGATATAAGGCTTACAGAGAAAATAACAAGTTTCTGGAACTTTTTTTTTTGTATTTTTTTGTTCTCATGGTGAAATAATGAAACCCAGTCCCTATCTAAGAAATAGGTTGAGATAAAATACAAGAATAATTTTGTTGCAGAGTTAAGGTGAACAAGTAACTGGGCTAAAAGGAGAACTTTATTTCAGTTTTAAATATTGTGACAAAATTGGGAAATTGGTTAAAAGGAGTTTAGGAAATTGTACTGGAGGGAAATATACTGGTGTTCTGTGTTTGTTGAATGTAAAAGCATCTGTTTCCCACACACAGAGAAGGGTATGTAACGACCTCAAATCCAACGGAAGTGCTCATTTCCCTAAGTATGGTAGTTCTGAAATGAGGTCGTTTGAGGATTCTGGGTCCAATCTCATATTATTAGGCTCTGAAATCACATAAGCCTTTTCCGTAGTAATACTCGCAATGGCCTCACCAGGCACCTGTTGCGTACAAAGTTTGAAGGGCTTGTTTGTGATACAACATGCTTTTCCCTGCAATCTTCCTTTCCCACTAAGATGGTGGTAAGGTGGATTCTGCCCTTGACTGTGGCCTTGCAAGTCAGCTGCATTCTGCCTTCCTATGGGCCGGCTTCCCTTCTCTGCCCAGTGTTAGAATTTAGCCTGGGTGATGACATGGCAGCTAATGAAAATTTCTAAAGCAAATATTAGGGCAGAAGTTCAGAGTGCAGGGTTGGCAGGCAGACTTGAGTTTGATTCCTAAATCTACCATTGGTTCTGTGGCTCTGATCTGGGTATTTAACCTTATCAGCCTCAATTTCTTCACCTGCAAGAAGGGCACCATAAATGTTAAGAGATCAGCATGGGGCCTGTGCAGAGAACACACATCAAGATGCATGCTGTTTGTATTGACAAAAATTGTCTTAGTTTTACTTCAAGAAAGTAGCCAGCCTCCTTTGCTTTTTTATGCCTCTCAAACTGAGAACTACTTATTCACATGGTTATGGTTAAATATCTTTATTGGGCTATTTTTTTTTTTTTTTTAAACCTGATAGTGTGGATGCAAATGTTTTCTTAGAAACCGTTCTGGAGAATTTGGTTGTTGTGTCTCTATGCATGGTTGAAAGTCCAGCTCAACTTTGCCACAAAGACATGTAAGTTAGTGGCCCCCCATCCACACACAGATGGTGTTATAGAGGCCCCAATATCGTCTCCTCAATTCACTGTGGGCAGGAAGACCTATTTTTAAGGAGAGGGAAGAAGCCTATAACTGGTTAAAAACAGGGTTCTCCTCCTCCCTCTCTCTGCCCCTTCACCCCTCATTCTGACTGTCCGCATTTTTCCTGAAGTCTTCTTATCATCTCTGTTCATTTTTCCTTCTTCCTTTGCTATGTCAGAAATGGTACATATTATGAAAGAGCAAATGCTTGATACCAGCCCAGAAACTCCGGGGTGGGGTAATGCATTTTTAATCCCGAACACCTGGCCTCCTTTTATTTGCCTACCAGAATGAGAAGGTTTCTTGATTATTCAAAAAAGCTCTCTTATGGTGGTTTTCACAAATGAGTAAAAAGGTTAATACATTTCAGATCTGCTTGGTAATCCAGGGAGATAGAACTCTGCAAACACAGAATTTTCTTTTTAGGTTGAACCTGACATTATGCAAAGCTACCCCTCTCTTCCCACACTGTTTACCCAGGCCTTAAATACTGAGCAGTAAGTGGGTGGTGAGGGAGCCAACACTGATTGGGGGGCCAGTGTGCAGCATCTCACGCACATAGTCTCCTTAGATTTTCACCACGGTCCCATGAGGAAAGGCTCACAGCTCCCACATTTCACTGGTGAAGACACAAGGGAGTGTCAACACGCCCATCAGAGAGGGGCTGCACTACAGTGAGCAGCCCTGGAGACTCCTTGCGGGACATGGCTTTCATCTCCAGCTCACCTCCCGTCACAATACTTTGATTCAAATGCCTATTTGCCCACCACGTGATGCCAATTATGGCAAAACGTAGCTCCCATGTCCAGTCATCATCTGTGGCCAGCTAATTTGTGAGACCACGGTCAAGTGCAGAATCCATCTTACTTGTCTTACTAGGGGAGGCGACGGTGGAACCGCTATCCCTCCCTCAGCAGGATAGTAACATCTGTTTTCTGGGAGTCTTTCCTCTGCTCTGGCTACGTGGAGGGGGTGTGTGAGCCCCTCTGGCTTCTCTGGGGGGTGGAGGGGGTGAGCGGATGGCAGTGGGTGGTAAGGAGAGTTTCTGAGTTCCTGCCTCAGGGCCGTGGCAGGGGTACTCTACTGTCTTCAGTACAATTCTGGGACAACAAGAGCATCATTTACACATGGATTATCAAATTTAATTTTTTTTTTTTTTTTTTGAGACAGAATTTTACTTGATCACCCTCGGTAGAGTGCTGTGGCATTACAGCTCACAGTAACCTCAAACTCTTGTGTTTAAGTGATCCCTCTTGCCTTAGCCTCCCGAGTAGCTGAGACTACAGGTGCCTGCCAGAACACTTGGCTATCTTTAGACACAGGGTCTCGCTCTGGCTCAGGCTGGTCTTAAACCTGTGAGCTCAGGCGATCCACCTGCCTCGGCCTTCTGGAGTGCTTGGATTACAGGTGTGAGCCACGGCGTCCAGCCCTTGCTTGTTCTTTTTGAGTGGGTAGAGTGCTGTGGCATCATCATAATTCACAGCAACCTCAAACTCTTGGGCTCAAGCTATCCTCTTGCCTCAGCCTCCCGAGTAGCTGGGACTACAGGCGCCTGGCACAACACCCTGACAATCCAATTTAATTCTTATAACAACTCTGTGAGGAAGGTACTGTCATGTACTGTCGTAATTGCGAACATGGGCTTATGCTTTCATTATGGCTCTTGTGATGTTGCTGTGAAGTTCAAGCAGCACCACTATTATCTGTGTGATTTTCACCTGCGTCTGCTTTTTTCTGGATGATATAAAGAATATTGGTACTTGTCTTACGTTGTTGTGAAATGTAATGAGATGACCTAGGTGGCAGTAAATGCTCCGTAAGTGTTTACTCCCTTTTCCAGATGAGTATATTAACACCCAGAAAGTGTCAGTGACTGCTGAAGGTCACACAGCTGCTGCCTGCCTCTGACACCCACCCCTGGCCATGTCTCTCTGGGAGCACTGCTCCGCCTTTTTCACAACCTGAAACACATGGGCAATGATGCTGTTCATACACACCATTGTGTGGAGTGGATGGAACTCACCCAGGGGGCTCTGGTACCTCCAGGCTTCTGACGACCAGCTCTGGCTGCACTGGAACAGAGAAGGGGCTGGTCTTTCAAGCACACGGTGTCGGGTAAGCCCCCCTGGAGGACATGATCTTACATGTAGCTTGAAGGGTTATTAAAATTTAGGGCATGAGAATGGATGGGCAGGGAAATTCTGCTTCATTTTCTCTTCTGGAAAATGGAGATCACTGAAGTAATATCTATTTCACAGGATACTTAAAAATGAAATGAAGGGCTGGGTGTGGTGGCTCACACATGTCATCCCAGCACTCTGGGAGGCTGAGGCAGGTGGATCGCTTGAGCTCAGGAGTTTGAGACCAGTCTGAGGGAGAGTGAGACCCCATCTCTACTAAAAATAGAAAAACTCGCCGGGCCTTGTGGCAAGCACTTACAGTCCTAGTAACTTGGGAGATTGCTTGAGCCCAAGAGTTTGAGGTTGCTGTGAGCTATGATGCCACAGCACTCTATTCAGGGTGACAGAGTGAGTCTTTGTCTAATAAAAAAAAAAGGAAATAAAGGACTGTACATGGGAAAGGATTTTGCAAGATGTGAAAGCAATGTTAGCTGTTACTATTCTTGAGGAAAATAGACAAAATATTTGAAGTTCTAAAAGCGAACAAGGCATAAAGATGGAACATTTCTACCCCACATTCATTTGGGGAAAGTTTATAGCTTTAAATAGGACTCTTATTAATCAGTTAGTTAATCAATTAATCCATCCACTCATTAGTTCGTTCATGTTTAACCCAATAAAAATGGGCATTAGCTTTCTCCCAAATTTGTTATGTGGTTTAGCCTATATTCCCCAAGTAACTGAAGCAAGCAGGAATAAGATCAAGAACCCCGTCATCTCAATGCAGGTGTGTTTCTGAGGGCCGCACGAGTGTGGCCTTTTCTGGAGAGGCGACTTGCCAGGCCGTCTCTCTGTGATGGTCCCGAGTCTTCTTAGGTGAAGACAAGAGGCTGGACCCCAGGACAAAGGCTTGTTCATGGGAGGAGAGGGGTTTAGGGCTGTCACTCAGGGTGTCCCTTGCTCAGGGACTGATACCTGAATCCTGTGGAGGGGAGGAGAAGGCTGTGAGTTGAGTGAGCCCTGACACTGATAATCCCTGGGACACCAGCCTTGGGCCTATCTCTCTAAGGTAGAGTAAGCCAAGAAAGAAGGGAAGAGAGACATTCTTCCATTGCTGAAAAGTCTTGTCACTCTGAGGGCTCCATGGCACCAGCTCTGGCAGGAGATGTCAGCACCTCCTGGACATGGTGGCAATGTATAGATGGAGGCCACAGAGGAGAGAGAGTAGCAGCAGGTACACTGTGGATGATGACAAGATCTATTTATGGAAAACGTTCGTAGAGTGATTTGGGGCAAAAAGTAGGAAAACATGGGTTACACGCATAAGAAGGCAGCGATAGTTAAATGTGGAATTCCCCCCACGTCTGCACCCTTGAGTTACATATGCGTTGAAATTCAGAATGAGCTCTTCAGACTAATTCATCTCAAAATATTATCTATTTTAAGAAGTTTTTAAAAAAGAGAGTCCATTTAAAATTTGTCCAGCTTTGACATTTTCTTTTCTGAGTTTGCTGTGAAATTCAAGTGGAGTATCTTACACAAATGCATCAATATTTTAGAAGCTACCAATCTTACACCTGCAAAAAGGGGTTACCATCATCAGTAATCTTTAATGTAACACACATTCATTATACATGAGCTCTCAAAGGAGAAACTTGCATTGTTTGGAATCCTAAATGCTATACAGTGGTGGCTTTGGAATAGTTAAACACCACACATTTGCTTTGTGAAACCCTTGCTGAATGACTTTAGCAAATTGACTTTGAAAGTCATCATGACTGTTTTGTCTTTAGTAATCTGGACCAAGCAAAAGGAGAAAGGTTCCCCTGATGTGACATTTTTGTGGTCTTTGTTTTAATAAGATAGCCTCCTTGAAGTTTGGCTCTGATGTTGGAATGCTCAATTCTTGGGGAAGCTGACTCATTCTTTGTGGCTGAACTCAAATGTCACCTCACTTTGAGTGAGATTAATTAGTCCCATGGAACCTTATAAGTGCTTTTGTTACGGCACTGTCATCACATAGCATCTTAGGTGTTAGTGTGTTTGTTTACCCAACACACTATAAATTCCTTGGCAGCAGGGTTGGTTCTTGGTGCAGGAGGGACTTCATAGAAGTGTGTGGAATTAATGAATGTGTCTGTCGTCAGTAGATAGGGGTGAATTTGTACACTGGTACAAACCAATAGAAAAAATGTACCAGGAGCTGTTGCTGAAACTGAAAGCTGTAACTGAAATAGGAATTTGGGGATGTTATCATCTTAAAATCTGGAGAGAGTCAAGGAAAGTCAACAATATTTTGTGGTTAATGACTGATTTAGTAAATGAATGAAGGTCTTTCTGTACCTACTGGGTGCTTGATTTATAGCTATATTTCAAGCTAGAACTCAGGGAAGGAAGGGGGTGGCTTTGAAATCTGTTGAATGACTTCTGGCTACTTCTAGGCTCTGTGTTAGGAAGTTTCCATTATATGATTTCACTTTAGGGGCAACCACCAGCCTTAGGGGCTGGTTGGGTTCTATCAGTTTCTTTTATCAAATGGGGAAACTGAGTTTCAGAGAGGTTCAGTAATGTGAACAAGGTCATTCATCTAGTAGGTGGCTGAACCAGAATTACAACTCAAGTCTGAAAAATATCCTTAGTGTATATCTATGTGTTAGGAAAAAAGGGTGACTCTCTCAGTATTAAGATAACAACCCAGAGGCAGCCCTAATCTTATCGCCTATGTGTCCCCCTTAAGTGAACATATAAGGAGCAGGGTCAGTGGGGGGAGGGGCTCAAATCAGGCAGCCTGGTGGGGGAGCAAGTGGACTCTGAGTCCGCAGACCTGGGTACAGAGCCTGGCCCATCTTTCCAGCTGTGTGGCCTTGGGAAAATTATTTAATCTCCTTGAGCCTCAGGTTCTTAAACTGTAAAATGGGCAGAGGGGAATGATCCCTGTTGTACCCCAGGGGTACTGGTAGACTACAACGAGAGAGTGCTTTGGCACATGCAGCACGCAACGTGTCGTTACCATAGTTGTCCAAATGCTGTATGTGTCCTGCCTAAAGTCAACAGATAACGGCTTATCTTTCTACTTTCTTCATATCTAGTTGCTGCAATCTGAGAATGGAAAAGAAATCCACTTAGTGAATTTCTCCCTGCAGCTGGACATGGGGTTTGGAGGCATTGGCAGGACTTTGGTCTTGGCTCTGCTTTGTAATCCAGTTTTCTCATCTGTAAACTGGTGATCAGAACTCTACCTGTCATATGGAGTTCCTGGCAGGCCTACTTGACAGTGCTGAGATGGGGAGCATTTGGGGCACTGTGCCTGGGCCAAGGGGTCAGCAGAGTCCCCTAGAAGGGAGTGAAACCCAGGGCCCGCCTACAGAAGGAAAGGGCCTCAAAAACACTATAGTGCCACTACGTCAATAATAATCATTCTATCATTTTAAAAATATAAGTTATAATGTGATATAATATAATAGCTGACATCTAAACTTGTTTCAGACTCCATTTCCCATCTTACTGATTTCACTTTCTGGTATGACTTTTCAATTTTATTAAGTTTTAAAGGAGAAGAACGTTGAGATTTTTTTCTTTTTGGTAGATTGTAATTGCTCCCCAAATTTGGTCCATCATTTTCCTAAAGATGTTCCCAGTAGGACTTCAGCATTCTGCATTGTCTTCAATCATCGTCTGGGAGAAGCAGTAACCAAATGTACAGATCATGAGGTAAGTGCTGATCTGAGGGGTGAGCAGAGAGAACACATGTACACATCTTGGATTTGATCCTGAGTCACGCCCTGGGTATAAACAAGACACTTTGGAAAGCACATGCACTTTCCCAGGTCACTAGGGTTCTCATCAGGATGCCGGGCTCTGCATGGGTCCCTGGGGGTGTAACGGAGACGGTGTGTGGTCCCTTCTCACCCAGCCACCCAGTGTGCAGAGAATGGCGCTTATGTGCTCAGTGCATTGTATGCAGTATTATTTATAAGATCAAATTTTGGACTAACCTTTTCAGATTAAAAATAAAACCAGACAAGGGTGTCTTTGCAAACACTTTGTTTCTCAGGGAAAGATACTTTACGTGGAATTTACCTAGTACACCACATAAAAATTCTTACACAGTGTAAGAATATATTTCCCTTGAATTGCTTAAATGTCATGATGTTTGGTACAAAATAGGAAATATTTCATCTTGCAAATAGCCTTGCCTGAGTTTCCTCTTCTTTGCTCATAATATATATATATATATATATATCAATGGCATCTTCACAGGAAAGGATACCTGAGTAATTACCTAGTGAATCTAAGTAACAGAGTCAGTCACAAGAGATCATTCAGGAATCTTTTGTTTTATTATCTTAGAGCAAGATTATCTGTCTAAAGAATCTAGAGAATTATCTACACTGTTTTCAATATATTTTGGCTGAGCTATTTGTGTGGTCCATTAAACAGGCTGCACTGGGCTAAGGGGCATTTGTTAGAATAGTAAGCTCTTCCTCAGGGCTATATCAGGCTTTTACTAAACTATCATGACTTCAGGGCACAGATTGTCTCTTAGTTAATCTTTGAATCTTCCTGGTGTCTTGAACATAGTAGGCATTCTTTAAATAGTTATCACATTTAATAAAAATAATTTCTGGGCCTTCTAGGAATCAGACACAGTTTGACAAATATATTCCTCCATGCTCATTGGTTTCCCATGGGGACCCACATAGGTCATCCAACATCCATGGAGTACCTCTGTGACAGGGAAATGTGGATGTGAAGAAGAGCAGCAGCAGCAACTGGGCGACATTTGGTGACTATGGTTAATGTAAACCTGTCTGACCTAACAGAATTTGTTTAGATCAGGAATTTTGGAAACCATTCCATGTGGTTATTGTGCATATTTATACACTTGTCTTACTTTTCCATTTTGACAGTTTTATCATTAAGTAAGCCAGAAAATGAGGTGAGGAGACGTTTTTGTGTATGTCTGTGTATGTAAATAAGAAGTAGGTGAAATTACACTTCAATTTTCTCTGTGTATATCGTAGGCAGATATGAACGCCCTTTGTACCCATGAAGGTCTGGGTGCTGTGGATCCTTCCATGAGAAGAATCTAAGGGGCAGGTACCACATAAGCAAGTTCCAGCCTGAAAGTGTCATCTCTGACATTGTAACCCCAAAGTGAGAAAAGTGACTTGCAATATTTTTGAAAATTATTTTTCAATGTTGTTTATGACTTCTTTTATTTTCTTATTTAGAACAACATTAGCCATTCTGTATCTTATCATCTACTACCTAGATGTGGTGGGGAGGTGGGGCTGGAGAGGGTGATCATTTTTAACATAGCACACTGAAGAATTTTCCTCTAATAAAATAGTAGTTCTCTTCCAGTTAAAAAAAAAAAAAAGCCCAGCTTAGAATGATGATGATAACCATTGATTGAAGGACTGGTGTCTGCCAGGTAATCCTTAAACACATTAACATGTTTAATACAGACAATAGCTCTCTGAGGAAATTGTTCTTTCCGTTTTTTAAAGATTAATAAGCTGATGTTAAAGATATTTAATAATTTGCTCCAGCTCATACAGTAAGCTCAAACCCCAAACTCTCTGACTAGTAAATTGGTATTCATCCCACACTTTGTGCTTGACACAAGGAGGCACCTAAGTGTGGTGATTCTTAGCAGTGTCAAAACATCTTTTTATTCTGGGACACCACTTGTCTGTAATTATTACCTGTAGACTCTTTCTCTGAGCCTTAAGGCCAGATTAAGGCTTTGCTTATAGAGAGCAAGAAAACAGTCCAAGCACTGGCAACATTTCCTGGGAAGTCAGTAATTGGACAAAAGTGAGTCACCTTGAGTAAAAGAAAAAAGGTGAAATGAGGGCGTTTAACTCCTTTGTCTTTTCTTAATAAAACTAATTAAGCAATTTGAATTCTAAAGTAGAAAGAAACACGTGGAAACATTATTTCACTTTTTCAAAAATTAAATATTAATTTAATATTAATTAAAGAAGTTTTACCTGCAGGCAGCCATGAACAAGCCTTTGGGAGAGATGCAGGTGGAAGAGGCTGGCAGGATTCTGTGTGCCAGCGGCAGATGCAGGGGCCATGGTGGTGTCTGGTCTGGGGTGAGAATGGCAAAGTAAGAGAAGCACTAGGTCGTTTCTAGTCAATGTTCTTTCCTACGCGCACAGGATAATTACAAAGTGAAAATTAAAATATAATTTGCCTGTTTGACTTTTTTGTTCAAGTGCTATAATAATACTCCAAAGCAGTTTACGTAGCAAAGACACTCAAGTCTGCTGAGATCTAAGCACCTACATTTCTTTATTTTACTATGTGCCAGGTACAGTGGTGAACAAAGGCAGCACGATGATTGACCTCATGTAGCTTATAGCTGGGACATGGAAAGAGATTAATATTTTCACATAACGTTATATAAGGATTTTAAAAGTGATATCATAGTCAAAGAAAATTCAGTAACTCAGAGGGAGAAAAATTGCCTCCAAAAGGTCTCTGGAGCCAACCCAAGGCTGGGTGCATTCAGAGGGACCGGAGGAAGAAAAAGTAAGGGTTCTCAGGCAATTTTCAGCTAATTAAAGCTATTGACATTAGTAGTAGATTGTTCCACTTCCTTAGTGGGGCTGCTGGTGTTATTAAACAGTAAAGAATAACTGGGTGGCTGGGTGCTGTGGTGGGAGGATCACTTAAGGCTAGGAGTTTGAGACTAGCCTGAACAAGAGCAAGACCCTGTCTCAACAGAAAATAGAAAAATTAGCCAGGTGGCATGGGGCACACCTGTAGTTCCAGCTGCTTGGTAGGTTGAGAAAAGATTTGCTTGAGCCCAGGAGTTTGAGGTTGCAATGAGCTATGATGACACCACTGCACTCTACTTAGCATTACAGAGGGAGACCTTGTTAAAAAAAATGGCTGGGCATTAAATGCTCTATAGTCCTTTAATGTAAACTACCTTTTTTTTTTTTTTTTTTTTTTTTTTTTGAGACAAAGTCTTACTCTGTTGCCCAGGCTAGAGTGCCACTGTGTCAGCCTAGGTTATAGCAACCTCACACTCCTGAGCTTGAGCAATCCTCCTGTCTCAGCTTCTCAAGCAGCTGGGGCTACAGGTGCTTACCATGATGCCCGCCTAATTCTTCTAGTTTTAGTTGAGATAGGGTCTCGCTCTTGCTCCGACTGGTCTCGAACTCCTGAGCTCAAGTGATCTTCCTTTCTCAGCCTCCCAGAATGCTGGGATTACAGTTGTGAGCCACTGTACCTGGCTGGCAAACTGCCTTCCATTCATTGGTGACTTGAGTCAGGTGTCTCTGAAAACTCTGGCAGCCACTTATATCCACTTTCTGTGAGGAGGCGTTCATCATAGTTTGTAAAAAATCATTTACTTATATTATTTAGGTAAGGTTAACATAACACAAAATTAACTATTTTAAAGTAAATATTTCCACGATATTGAGTACATTTACAATGTTGTGTGACCATCATACTTAGCCCCATAAGACGGTCATCACGGGAAAAGGAAGCTCCATGCCTATTAAGTACTGTTTCCATTTCCCCTCCCCTGCACCTTGTGCACAAATCTGTGCTCTGACTCTACGGAGTTACTTATGCTGGAGAATTAACATTAATGGAATCATACAACGCGTAACTTCCTTCGTCTCACTTCTTTCATTCAGCAAAATGCTCTCAAGGTTGGTCCGGGCTGTGGCCTGTGTTGGTGGTTGTTACTTTTCATCCATCACACGCACACACAGGGCTTTTGTTCACCTGTCACCCACTGACAGACACCTGCACCGCTCCCCCTTTCACCACTGAGAACAGGTATGTGCAGCACACGTACTCATTTGAACACCAGTTTTTAATACTTTGGGGGTGTGTTCCTGGTAGTAGAATTGCTGAGTCATGAATTAATTCTCTGTTTAGGGTTTTGAGGACCACCAGGCCCTTTCCCACGGTGCCTGAACTATTCCCACCACAGTACATGCGGGCTCCGATATCTTCAGACACTCCCCGGCACTGTCACTTTAGAAACCTTTTTCTGACTACAGCCTTCCTGGGGGTGTGCGGGAGGCTTCCTGTGGTTTTGTTTATCTCTCCCATGACTAGTGATGCCCATTGGATGTGCTTGTTGGGCATTTGTGCATTTTCTTTCTCCATTTCGAGTTCTTGGACCAGTTTTAAAATCAAGTTCTTTGCTATTTTTTTATTGTTGTCAAATAGTAAATATAATTTTTGAGGCATGCGGTTTCACCATGTTATGTCACAACACCCACAGCAGAGTCCGTGGTGGGCACAGCCCTGAAGTGCCACAGGGAGAAGAGAAGGCAGAGAGCCGGGAGGGCAGATCTTGGGGTGTGGCTGAAAGGGGGGCAGCATCAAGATCCACCTTCCCTCAGAGCGCAGAAGACGACGTGGTATCTCTGGCAGGCACCGTGTGGGATGTGCACCCGGCCATCTGTGAATCCAGCTTCCTTCTCACCGCCAGAGTCTGGCTCAGTAGTGAAGAACAACCGTTTGGAGCACACTGCATGCACATTATCCTAGGGAAACGTCATCATCACGCTGGGTTGGTGCTATTGTTCTAATTTTACAGATTAGAAGACTTGAAGCTGGGGGAGATTAAGTAACTGGATGAAAATAACGACTAGAAACAGGCTGAATAAGCAGGGACCCTCCTGCGGCCGTTCACCCTTTCCCCACCCCCAGACGGCTGGTCCTCGTCTGCCCCACCGCTTTCCTCAGTCAGGCTGGGGCGTTGCTGACATGGCTGTTTTCCTTAAATGTAAATCGTACTACATCACTTCTCTGCTTGAAGTCTTTTAATGGCCTGTCATCCTTCGGGAACCTTGTCTTCTCTTCCCAGTCATCACCTTGTGCCTCCCTCGTTTGTGCCCTGCTGTACAGCACATCAAGCTTCTCCGGGTTTCTGGAATCTGTCAAGCTGTTTCATGCTCAAGGTACAGAGCACCCTCTGCCCAGAAGGTACCACCCCCCACCCGCATGGCATTAGGAACTTTCCCCCATGCCATAAAATGCACAAATTGGCAAATGAGGTAGTGAAGGTGAAGGAAGAAAGGAAGCTGTCCTTGTTCACAGGCTGCCCTTGACTACTTGGCACACCCAAGGGAATCAACTGAAAAACCAGGACAGCTTCATAGCTGGATGCAAGATTTAAAAAAATCAGTAGGTCCCCTAATCACCAGGGGTAATCAATTGAAAAATGTAATGGAAAAATGGTATTCATAATAGCATCAAAAATGATAAAATACCAGAACAATAAAAATACTATTTCAAAACATTCTAACACATTCATTGGAAGACAGGGAAAGAACACCTAAATCCATGAAAAAATATTTCATGTTTCTGAATGGTGGGTATGTGCCTAAGGTTTGACTTCTGAGGAGGGTGATCACCAGAGCTCAGGCATTTGAGACAGACCAGCCTGAGCAAGAACTAGACGTGTCTCTACTAAAAATAGAAAAACTAGCTGGGCATTGTGAGGGGTGCCTGTAGTCCCAGCTACTGGGGAGGCTGAGGCAGGAGGATCACTTGAGCCCAGGAGTTTGTGGTTACTGTGAGCTATGATGCCACAGCACTCATGTCTCAAAAAAAAAAAAAATATATATATATATATATAAATATGCATACATATACATACACACACACACTCACATATATATATAAATAATAGCCATCTCTTCCCATTCCTTCCTGTGCCATCTCAGGAAAGTGTCTTACTCCCCTAAGGGAGTGTTTCTTTGTAAAATGAGAATTATACCCTTAGTCAATTCATGTAGCAAGTAAGAGATTTAGATAAAATTATCTATTTATTAATAGAATACCAGCCCAATGCAAGGCATATAGTAAATAATTAGTTTCTTTAAATAAAGATGCCAATTATAATAAAATAAGTACATGATAATATAATCAAATAATAACATAATTAAGATAATCTGTACACCTCATGAAATCCCACTGAGTGCTTCTGTGTATGATTATAATTTTGAGAATGTGCCTTTAGAGGGTATTATTTTTTGTTTCCTGTTTTAGGAGTCATGTGTGTTCTGCGTTGCCATTGTCTCACTGACAGAGGTGTTTTGTTTTTGGTTTTGCTTTTGCATGGTGTTTTGTTGGCCTCATCTCTCTTGTTTTTTTCCCTTCTTTTTCTTCTTTATCTGCTACCCTTTAGCTGCCCTGTGACACACATGGACAAGCAGACAGTGGGAGTATTGCTGGCCCAGTCAGGAAACAGACCATAACTAGCACCCTGGAAGTCGCCTCTTGTCCAGTGTTAATAACTAACTCCTCTCTTCTCTTTAAAGTTAATTGGTTTTTAACACCATAGGTTACTTTTGCCTGCTTTTGGACTTTATACAAATTATATATAAATGCAGTGTGTATTTTTTGTTTGTTTTTTTCTGGATTCTTTTCCTAAATTTTATGCTAGTGAGATTCTATCGGGTTATGTATGTAGCTATACTCTAGTTGTTCATCACTGAATCTATCCTTTCTACTAGTGCTGGGAATTTGGGTTATTCTCAGTTTGGTGTATGACTAATATTGTTGCTACTAACAGTCTTCTATTTGTCTTTTGATGCTTGCATGGATGGTTTTCTGTTGGACAGATATCTCATAATAGAACTGCTCATAGCATATATGTATGCTAATTTACACTTCTTCCAGTAAGGTATGAGGGTTCTGGTTGCTTTCTATCCTTGACAACATTTGATATTATCAATATTATTAATTTTAGCAATTCTGTTGCATATGTAGTATTATTTCTTTGTAGGTTTTTACTTTGTACTGTTCTGTTGGCATTGAACACTTTTTGAAATGCTTTTTGGCCATAGGGTGTCGTCTCTTGTGACATGTCAATTTATTCAAGTCTTTTGCCCGTATTTTAAAAACTGGGTTATTTGTCCTTTTCTTTTCATTGATAGCAGCACTCTGTGCATGCTGGACATACATGGATCACAACCACCTTCTCCCAGTTTGTGGTTTGCCTTTTTATTGTCTTAATGGTGTCTTGTTTTTTCTTTGTTTTTAAATTTTTATTTTTTTTAAATGTTACCTTTTGACATATAGAAATTCTAATTTTTTTTTTTTGCAGTTTTTGGCCAGGGCTGGGTTTGAACCCACCACCTCTGGCATATGGGGCCAGCACCCTACTCCTTTGAGCCATAGGCACTGCCCCAGAAATTCTAAATTTTAATGAGGTCAAATCTATCACATTTTTCCTTTTATGGATGTTGGTTTTATGTCTAATTGAAGAAATCTTTCCTGCTTCCAAGTCATTAAGATAAACTCCTATGTCTGTGTGTTAAATCCTAGAAGTTTTGTTGTCTTGCCTTTCACAGTTAGATCTGTAATTCATCTGGAGGTGATTTTGGGGTATGAAGGAAGCTAGGGGTAAAGTTTTAATTTTTTTCCATGTAGATAACCAATTGATCTGGAACCATTTATTGAAAAGACCATTTGTTCCTCATTGCACTGTCCTCCTGCTGCCTTGATCACGTGTCCACCAGTATATTTCTGGACTCTCCTTTCTGCTGTTTGGGTACTTTGCTATCTTTATGCCAATACCATCCTGTCTTGATGCTAAGTCTTAGTATCTGCTAGAATAAAAGTTTTCCCATCTTGTTCTTTAAAAGCGTTTTGGCTATTTCTGGCTTGTTTCTTTTCAACATAATTTTAGAATTGACTTGTTAATTTCCATATAAAATTTTTGAATTGAAATCGCTTGGAATATAATAGATCAATTTGGGGAGGTCTTTACAACATTGGATCTTCCTGTCCTTGAATACAGTCCATCCCTACCTTTTTACATTTTCTTTATATTCTTTCAGTTCGTCTTACAGTTTTCTCTGTGGAAGTATTTATGCTAATTTCTTAGCTTAGCTTCCTACACACCTACTTGTGGTGTAGGTTTGAAGTTGCGGCTTCACAAGACGGTGTATTTTTTTCTGAGAGTGGTCCTGGGTTAAAGCCAGTTACGACTCAGGGTCACCCTGGCCCTTTCTCGTCTTTCCCCCTGTTCACTGGTGGCCCTTTGAAGTTCCAGGCTTCTTGGAGGAGCTGTTCATTACGCTTACTTTGAAAATGAGGTAGGAACGAAAGATAGATGGCAAAGGGAGCCTTTCATGGAGTTTTTTCAAACAGGATTTTGTGTTGTTTGATGTGTTATTTGATTACAAGTAACACAATATAAACTACTTAT
Source organism: Loris lydekkerianus (assembly GCA_963574355.1). NCBI lineage: Eukaryota > Metazoa > Chordata > Mammalia > Primates > Lorisidae > Loris > Loris lydekkerianus. Next base: position 3,274 of record CAUYPK010140789.1, on the reverse strand, counting down.
GACATTTAATAGCTCTCCCTCAGCTCAGGACCCCAAACCTTGACAGTGCGAATCGTCGTGCCTCCTCCTCCTCCTCCTCCTCCTTCTTCTTCTTCTTCTTCTTTTTTTTTTTTTTTTTTTTTTTTTTTACAGAGTCTCACTTTGTCCCCCTGGGTAGACTGTCGTGAAGTCACAGCTCCAGCAACCTCAAACTCTTGGGCTCAAGCAATCCTCCTGCCTCAGCCTCCAGAGTAGCTTGGACTACAGGCATCCACCTGAATGCCCTGCTTAGTTTTGTCTATTTTTATTGAACACGGGGCCTCGCTCTTGCTCAGGCCGGTCTGAACTCTTGAGCTCCAGGGGTGCTCCTGCCTCGGCCTCCCCAAGTCTTGGGATCACAGGCCTGAGCCCTGATGCCTGGCCCCGGCCTCGCGTTCTCTTAACCTGCCCTCACCTGTGCTTCGGCCTGCTGGCTGGCTGTGTTTATTCTTTGTTCCTTGAGGGGTCCATTCTCCTTTTCCTGGGAAGCCCTTTCCATTTCCTGTTCTCTATAACGTTCTTCGCCTTTTTCCTCATTAGCTTTAACTTGCCCTTGGGCGGCTTTCAATTCTACACCATGTAGAGTAGGGTTCCCTGAATTCAGACCCAGTCAGGTCTCTTGGTCTATGTTTCCCTAATATCTTATAATTCCTCTTTTCTCTTTTGGGACATTTACCACAATTTTAATTAAATGATGAATTTTCATGTTGTATAATCCCAGACGTGATGTGACCGAGCATGAAGGTGATGGATAGGACGTGGAAGTGACGTATAGGACGCAGAGGTGACGTGTCGGTGTGGAGATGACGTGTCGGGCGCGCGGCTGCCTGTCTCATTGGCTGGCTGTGTCAGGGCTTGGAGGAGCCGCGTGTACGTCACGTGTCTCTGGTGAACACGCATGGAAGCGACCAGTGAGTGAGGGAACCACCTTTCCTTTGAGTGTACATCCTGCCTTTATTACCCAAAACCCTCTCACCTCTAAACTTGGGCATAGCAATTAAAAATTCATTGCACTACTTGGTAAAGTATTGCTAGTACCTTTCATTAAAAATGTACAAACTTAAAAATTCGTAAAATCTCAAAACAAATTTGTTACAGAAATTTGGGATAGGAACATTTAAAAATGCATGTAGAATGGTGTATGATCAAAGGAAATGATTCCAAAAGAACCACCCCTGTGATCTTTCATAATATGAAACAAACAGCAAAATGAAGTGACTGGACGCATCAATAGTGGGGAAAGATCTTTCTAAGGAAGGCCTAACTCTATTTGTGAAAAATAGTCTCAGGACTGTGTTGGTAAGTCAAAATTAATTCAAGAGGGCCAAATTTGAGAATCTTAGTGAATGACATTTCAGAAAATATATAAAGTCTAAATATGCTTTTATATTTTCCAGATTTTGCAGAAGCAAAATTCAGGATGCAAAGTCCTAACATGAGCTCTTAGGTATCCCCCACCTGTCCCTGATGAATAAAAAGTGTGTCTGATCTAAATTTTTGGCATGATAATCAGCTATATGGAAATCATACATAGTTTAACCTTCATTTTTCTAATAAAAAAGTCATGTTTAAAATGGCAAAAGCTCATCTCACACAGACTCTTTGTAATTTGTATCTCTGCAGACCTGACATGGTGCTACTTTTCTCTGTGTGCATTTTATTGAAGCATGCAAGCAAAGCCCTTTCTCTAATTTATATAGAGACACGTAATTAACAAGGCACATTGTACTAACGATGAGAAAAAGTAGCTTTTTCTTTTCTTCCTCTAAGATTTCTTATAATATCCCCTTTCCAGAGAACTTTTGAGAAGTAGCGGCAATTTAGGAGGCAGCAGGGTCTGTTTTGTTAAAATCTGGAGTTTTTCCACTCTTGTGATTGATCTCTTTTTGCATGGGGCTCCTAGGGATGCTTGCAGACTTGCTTATTAAATGGTTAGAGCTTATTAGGAGCACATGTGCATGTAGCTTCCAACCTGCTTTGACTGGATGTGAAAGTGAGCAGCTTTGTAGCTCGCAAAAGAGAGCACAGATGATTGGTGCCCTGCTGTTGTCACCTTGGGTGACAATACCAGAGAGCAGACAAATGGTGTGTTGCTTTTGTCCTTTCTCCTAAAACAATATTGGCTTTACCATCTCAACTAGCTGCAAGTTTTTGTGAATTCTTATGTGTTTTGAACATGAGCTATCATATTTGATCATTTTTTTAACCCCCACCTAACCCCTGAAACAAGTCAAGGTTTCTAAGTGAATGAGCTTTTTGGAACTGTCGGGCATAGTTTCTGATTCCCGTAAGTCTTTTCATGGACCTTTGGGGATCTGAAGCTCCCGTGTTGGGAAATGGGAATTCCTTTTCTGTTCTTGTCTGGGCTGAGGAGAGCTGTGTAGTGTGGGTATTGCGACACTGTAGTCCTTTAACTTGGAGTGTGTTTTGAGAATACCGTGTGTGAAATAAATGTCTCCTCTAGAATTCCCAGTACCTGAAGCCTGTGCTGGCCCTCTGCTGGTGTTCAAAGGGGTCTTAATAGGTCTCTAAGGATTTCAGTAGGAAAAGGTAATTCTTTCCTAAGTTGAGAGCTTCCTGGGAGACTCCTTGACCCCCAGAAGTCTTCCCTCTAGCTTATTCATGGGCTCTCACCATCCAACACCTTCAACTTCAGATGCAAACTGGTCTTAGGTTGCCTCCCTGGAGTTTTACTTTTGGACAATTTCTTATATGTAAATACTCATGAGATTGAGTTTAAATTTCACTCCCAGTGAAACTAACCAAATTGAACTCTAGAGAATGTGTTTTGATATGTAAGAACACAATGAAGTAATTGCTACGTTGACCAAGGTGGACGTTATTCATTACTAAACTCACGTTGTAGGACAACTTATTTCCACGCAGGATCATAATAGGACTTACCTAATGGAATTAAACTTTCATGGATTTTTATTTTTATTTATTTATTTATTTTAAACTAAAATCATGATTTTATTTCATTTTTTTATTATAGATAAAATATGCACCATAGATGTGGCCCGACCCATTACCCTCCCTCCACCCCAACCTCCTCCCTCCCTTCCCCTTCCTTGGCCCTTTCCCCATAGTCTTGTGCTATAGTTGGGTTGTAGCCTCATGTGAAAGCTATAATTTAGCTTCATAGTAGGGCTGAGTACATTGGATACTTTTTCTTCCATTCCTGGGATACTTTGCTAAGGAGAATATGTTCCAGCTCCATCCATGTAAACATGAAAGAGGTAAAGTCTCCATCTTT
>CAUYPK010140788.1:0-11166 GCA_963574355.1 Loris lydekkerianus | reverse complement strand
CCCGTCCCTCCATCCCTTCCTTCCCTCCCCCGTCCCGTCTCCCGTCCCTCCGTCCCTTCCTTCCCTTCCCCCTTCCCTCTGTCCCTTCCTTCCCTTCCCCCTTCGCCCTTCCCTCCATCCCTTCCTTCCCTCCCCTCTTCCCTTCCCCCTTCCCTCTGTCCCTCCCTTCCCTCCCCCCTTCCCTCCGGCCCTTCCTTCCCTCCTCTCTTCCCTTCCCCCTTTCCTCCATCCCTTCCTTCCCTCTCCCCTTCCTTTCCCCCCGGCCCCTCCTTCCCTTCTCTCTTCCCATCACACTGCCCACCGTCCCTACCTTCCCTCCCCTCTTCCCTCCATCCCTTCCTCCCTTCTTCCCTCCCTTCTTCCCTCCCTTCCCTTTCTCTTTCTTTTTTGAGACAGTCTCATTCTGTTGCCCTGGGTAGAGTGCTGTGGCATTACATCTCACAGAAACCTCAAACTTTTGGGCTCAAGAGATCCTTTAGTAGAGATGAGGTCTCACTCTTGCTCAGGCTAGTCTCGAACTCCTGAACTCAGGCTATCCACCTGCCTCAGCCTCCCAGTGTTCTAGGATTACAGGCGTGAGCCACCGTGCCCAGCCTTGCAATCTTATTTTATCCATAAATATTTCAGGCTGTGGCTGCATCTTTAATAAGACAAATACTATTTTTTTTTTTTTTTTGAAACACAGACACCATGCTATCCTTAAAGCTAACAAATTAACATTGTCATATAAGATGAGTTCTTATTCCAATTTCCCAAAGATATTTTACAGTGACATGTTTAATGTTCCTAGTGACTGCTTTATTTTTTCCATAGCAATAACACCATTCAAAAGACTACATATTTCACTTATTTGCTTTTTATTTTTTTTCTGTTTCTCTTTCTCCTCCATTAGAAGATCAATTCCATGTGAGCAAAGATGTTTTTTGCTAATCTCCAAATATAGTCACATTGAGGGTTAGGGCGTTGACGTAAGAATTTTACAGGGACACTAGTCCATAACAGAAATGATGTTTACTTTTAGTTTCCTCATATGTGCTTTGCTGGGTTGCAATTTAAATAGTAGACACTTAATATTTAGTACTTAATTTTTAGTTGTGTTATCAGACCTCTGCTATCTACTAGACTGTTAGGGGAAAGAATTGTGAAAAGAGGAGGGAAGGGAGATATTTCAAGGAATTTAGAATCCCTATGAATAGGTTGAATTAGATTACACATATGCTACACAGGAGGAAAAAATTCTTTTTGTCCATCTTAGGTTCACTGGCTGGGGCTCTGTAAATTAGACCAACGAAAAGATTAAAAAGGGGAAAACAAGCATAGTTTAATAACATGTATCACACATACATATGGGAGTATGCAGTGCTGAGTAACTCAAAGGGGTGATGAAAACTTGGGGCTTAGACAGCATGTTAGCAAAGAATAATTTTGTAGAGAAATGAGAAAACAAAGGAAAGGAATTTGAGCTTCCAGAGGTAATAAAGTGTGGGGGTAATTAAGGGAAGATGAAGACTAGTTAGCTAACAAGGTTTGTTATGACTCTTCGTCTCTAGTGATTAAGAATCTCCCCTCCCTTCCTGGTAAAGAGGGTGAGGCTAGACAGGTTTCATGTGTTTGCTTTTGTATTGCCTTCAACTCAAAATAATGCCAATGCCAAAGGGGTGTATTTTGCAGTGGCATACCCCAAATCCTTTAGCTTATAAGTTGCTTTTTAGTGTTCATGAAGGCATGTAGGAATTTTTGGGAAAAGAACTCATTTGCTTCCTGGATTTATACGAATTCTTTTCACAATGAACACAAATGCTAAGTAAGCTACTTTTAGACAACACCCAAAAATTGTTGTCTGGGAACTCTGAAATCTATGAAGTGCGACACTCTTTATTTGAAATGCATTTGCACTGCATCTCTCTCCAAAAGGCCTCAGAGCTGTTTCCATAGGGGGGAAAAACACATTTGGTTGTTTCAGTTGCCATTTATTGACAACAGTCACAGAGCAGTGGGGCTAGTATTCTGAGACTGTCATAGGTGTGACTGTGAGAACATAGTACAGCCAATTAAAAAGAGCTTTAAGGTTGCAGTGGACCCGACACTGCAAATCTGACACACTTGACTTGGACTGGGTGTGCTGACAACTTCTTATTCTGTGCTTTCCAAACACTGCAAAACTCAGATAATTTTCACCATGTGAAAAGCAAGATATCATCTGGTGGTACAAAAATCTTGGTGCTATTCACAGCAAACACTAGATGGGCACTACCTTGAGCCAAATGTCAATGATTTCTAGCCAAAGATCACTGGGAACACATCTGCATTTGAATAAACTGGGTTTATTACTCATTGCAGTGAGGGCAAAGCATACCATAGGGAATAAAGGGCTTCTCTGTAAGAACCTATTATAGGATTTGGTTTGTTTTGGGTGATTTTATTGAAAGTTTAAGGAAGCAGGGTTTGCTTTGAATTGGATGCTGTCAGGAAGCTGGCATAGTTATGCAATTGGTTATCTCAATCAATCTTAACATATAGAGAGGCCAGACTAGATTGAGGAAGATAAACAGCAATTGCTCATGTAAGTGGGGAGGTGGAGGTGTCTGACAATTTGTGTCTTGGCCAGTGCATTCAGGCAGGATGACAAGGTGGTCATTTTTGTTTTGATCCATCCTGGTCACAAAGCAGCCTTGTCTGCTGTTAGTGCTCTGGAAATTGTTTATGGTCAATGGGAAAACCTGTAAGAACCTAGCTGCAGGCCAGTTTGTATGCCAGGACCTAGCTGTGGGTACCAGGTTGGTTCCTTCTCACAGGGATGAATGAGGGGCTACGAAGATGCATGTAAGTTCCTCAGAGAATTTATAGTCTGGCTGAGGAAAAAGATTTGTTGTATATAGGAGGGTATTCATAAGACGAGGGCTGGTGGGGATTAGTTACAGGTGTAGGGGGCTTGGCAGGGAGAGGAAAACTCTGGGCTTCTTTGGCCAGCATCCTAGTGACAATGGGGAATGGAGTCATTGGATAATGCACTATTAGAGTTTGTGAATGTTTTAGAGAGCTTTGCAACTGATCTCTTTCTTTTGCTGAGGACCCAGTGCTCAGGTAGGTTCATTGGCTGGGGCCTTGAAGGTCACACAAGTGTAAGTTGGGCTTTGAGTAAATGTGGGTCAGAAAGAGAGACCACAAGGGATAGCGGGGTGGTGGGTGGCTTTGGGAGAAGCAAACACCGTCTGTGAAGCAAGTATGCCTTATGCATTCGGGAACAGGCATGGGCTGGGAGTAGCCGTGAGTGTGGAGTGAATGGTTTGTGTGATGGAGCTAGTTGCGGGACTAGAGAGGAACTAGTGGGGCTAGATTATGGAAGACCTAGAGTGTATGACATGGGGAGCTCTTGAAGGTATTGGAGGGAGAACCAGGCATCAGGAGAAACAGTAACAGAATTACAGCTAATCCTGATGTTGCTAAGAAGGCAGTGGCCATCATACTCTTTTGACTGTAACTTATGGTAAAAAAATACATTTTATACTGAAACCCAGAGTGCAGGCATGCCGGCACACACACACAGACTTAAGGATAACAAGCCAAGACTTAGTCTTATTATGTATGCTCCATTCCATTTCACTGCACCATGCCTCCATTCTTAAAGATTGAGCTCACCAAGAGAAGGGGACAGATGGAGGGCACTAAATGAAAGGCTCCGTGTGACAAGGTCAGGGAGCACTGGAAACAGTGTGATCTGCCTTGTCAGATTTAGTATCTAGAAATGGAGGACAAACAATTCAATTTGAATTTTGCATAAATAATCTTTTAGTGTAAGTATGTCCTATAGATTTGGGATCAGCAAGACATTCCATGCGGCCAAACACAGGGGGTTGTGGGGAAGGGGCAGAGATGAGTTTGGAGGTGTACTGGAATCATGCTGTGAAATCTTATGAGAGAATAAGAGTTGCTCATATCAAAGGCTCATATCAAAGGATGATTTGAGAGTAATTATAGAAAAAATATGTAACCCATGAGTCCTTAGCATATTAACAATAAAGATAGAATCCTAATGTGTGAATGGGTACAGGCAATTGCACTAATGTACACAGCTATGATTTAACAATAAAAATAATAAAAAAAAGAAGAATCCTAATGTGTGGGTGGGATGATTATTAATGATTATTAATCGATTTGAGTAATTCTTATCTCCTATGCTGCTGGTTTCAGTTGTTTCCAAGGTGCCTTCTGGTGTTTCATTGGGAAGGGGGAATGAACTACATTTTGCCATATATACTGATTTATTATATTCTAGCCTGAAGTAAGAATTTAAATTGTTAACAGTAATGGAAAAATAATACTTCGTTTTATATGGAATCTAAAATGTAATTTTTGAAGAATGGTGTTGTAAAAAATAAAATCTGATATCACTTTTCTGCTTGTAATATTTTAGGATCTTCCATTGCTGACTGGATAAATCTAAAATCCTTAAAATAACATACTTGACTCTTAGGGTTCTAAGAGTCCCACCTATAGGTTCCCACCTATTTCTTAAGCTATACACCCTCCTGTTCAAAGACATCTCTGCCCACCACTTGTAGGTCTCACTCTAGAAACACTGGACTATTTTCAGTTGCTTGAACATATCATGCCTTTGATTACATTTTCATTGCCTGGAATATCTTTTTTTCCCATGTATCATCTGCCTAAATATTTCTGACCAGTTTCAAAACTAGTTTGGTTATTACTTCTTCCCTGAATAAGCCCCTGCCTGGGTCAAGTTAACCTCTCACTCATATGCCCCTTATATCTACGTCTAATGAATTATACTATCACTAGACATTGCCACCCAGGAACACGTGTATCATCAGGAGTCTTCTCAGGACTGATTTACCACAATTCTTTCCTTATATCTTTAGCATTTAAAATGCTGCCCAAGCACATTTATAGAACTTAATAATGTTTGTTGTGTTGAATGACAATTTTGATATTTTTGATATTTTTAAACAAAACACACTTTGATTTTAATGTTTTATTTTTTCTCAATATTACTAGTATGTTTTCTCTTTATGAGAATATGCGTTTTCAAAGCATTTGTTATTAAAGTGATTATTAATGGAAATTTTGTAATGAAAATTAAATCTATTTAACCTTTCTCCGGATATAGCTTAGCAATTGTCTTATGTTTGCATGTCATCCTCTACTTTACAAATCTCAACGTCTTTCCGTTTCTCACCATACATGTATAAATCTTGGTGAGAATATTTGACTTAGTGATCTCACATTCCTTGAAAATCATTCTACATTTTAAATAGAGATATTTTCTCTGCAGGAGCCAATCATTGTCAGCCTGACACAGATAATATTCTGAGGGAGGCAAGCAGAGAGAGTAAGTCTGGCATTTATTGAGTACTCATGTTGTACCACGTGCAACGTTAGAGATTTCCATATGGGAAACAATAACGCTCAGGGAATAAGAATACAACTTTTGGCTTAGGCAGCCTGAAGCCCCAGTACCATTATTTCCTGACAGAGTGCTCTTAGACAAGTTACTTATTCCCCTATGTCTCAGTTTTCTCACTTCCAAGATTAGGATAATATTACCTTTCTCATAGAATTGTTGTGATAATTGTATGATAGCACTTCAACAAGGTCTTCATCATAAAAATGCAATATCCATTAGTGACTGCAATTGTTATCATCATCATTTGCACTACTCATAAGGACTGCTTCTCCAATTCTCTTAACAACACTGTGAAGTAAGTTGGGGATATACTGCATTATAAAAAGGATCAGGGCAGAAAATGTTTTTCATTGGTATTTATATGTATAGTGCCAGGGTTAATATGTAGCACATAGTAGGTGCTCATATAGTTTAGGAGTCCCCAGGACCTTTCTCAGGTTCTACAATTCACTGTAAGTATTGGCATAACTCACTGAAACCTGCAGTCCTCATGGCTATGGGTTATTAAAGTGAATGGATAAAGATTAAAATAGGCCAAGGGAAGTGGTGCATTGGCAGAGTCCAGGGAAGTTCCCAGTGCACTTGGTAATTATGTGTACCAATATGCATGGAGTGCTGCCAGCCAGGGAAGCTCAGCGAAGTCTTGTGTCCAGAGTTTTTATTGAAACCATGTCTCATAGACTTGGTGGGCTGCCTGGGTAGCTGACCTTAGTTTCCCGTTCCTTTGGAGGGTGAACTGATATGACGTGGCTCAAAGCTCCCACCAAAAATCACATTGTTAGCATATATTATCTAAAGTGTTCAAAATCCCCCAAATAAATACAGATACTTTTCAGAAAGACATTCCAAGCTTAGAGATTACCTCTTGGAACTAAGATCCAAGGAGACACCTGTAACTTAGAAATATTAATATTTTACTAGACAATGAACAAAAATATTTTTAATTAATGAATGAGATATTATTGATAAGTAAGAAGAAAGAAAAAGATAACCATATCCTCCCAAGACTTAGTACTTTATTAAGGCCACATTGATCTTGATGTTGAGGGGGATTATAAAGGGAAGTAGAGCAGGGCAGTGGATCCAAAAATTCCTATCCATAAGTTGTGTTTATAATTCTATGATAGATAAAAGACTTTAGACTAATGAATTGAAATAGAAATAGTTCATACTAATTGAATTTTTGATGTTTTTTGTTTGTTTTGGCCATTCCTATCGTATGGTCACTAGGCTGATACATCTAAAATATAAACAATAGAAACAGAAGTCATGCCTGGTGCCCCCTCTTCTTTATCTTCTCAGGTTACAAGAAAACTGACCAGAATAGAATTGGAATTATGAATTCTGACTAACTACGCCCTGATTTTCCAAGGTTGAAACAAAGTAAGATTCCATAAGCCACTTCTAAAAGCTAAATCTACTCTGGCAAGGAGGGTAGATTTTACCTCTATACCGAGTTTTACTTAAAACAACATCGGAAAGAAGACAATGGAAATGATCATCTCTTTTATGAGCCCTCAATATTTGTTTTGAGAGACAGTAGAACAACACATGTATCCTGCTCAATGTAAGTTGCTAAACAAGGAAGGAGAGGAAGGCCCAAAAATACTCTTTTGAGTTGAGAGCTGTTATAACAATGGGGAATGCAGTCTAGTTCAATTAATGTATGATCCTGCTCCTGACGAATGGTATCATGTGGTCACTTAACAATGGACATTCTGAGAAGTGCATCATTGGTCATTGTGTGAACATCATAGAGTTCTTACACAAGCCTAGATTGTATAGCCTTCTACACAGCCTCGTGTTCCTCAGATACAAACCTAGATAGCATGTTACTGTACCAAATACCATAGGTAATTATACCACAGAGGTAATTATATGTGTATCTAAATCTAAGGATAGAAAATGTGTAATAAAAAATACTGTAATATAATCTTATGAGATAACTGTCCTCTGTGTGATGATCATTGACTGAAGTGCTGTGTGGTTTATGACTGTCCATGTAAATAGTTTCAAAACTGCCAATTATGGTTATTCCACTATTATTTTCCTTTTTACCTTGCTTCTTCTCTAATAACAAAAGGATTGAAATCAGAATAATAATAGGTTGATGATAGATACAATAACAGTAATAGCAATAGGTAACAAGTCCAGAGATTCCATGCCCTAGATACTTGCTAAGACATTTATATCCTGTTACTGTCACCACAAACGCCTGACGGAAGTACTATTACCAGGTCCATTATATAACTACGAAAACTACAACACAAAGATAGCAATTACCTTGTGTCAAGTCACGTAGGTATTAAATGGCAAATTTGGAGTGCAAATGCCAGGCAGCTCATATCAATATTTCATTTTTTTTCCAATTACCTTTCTAGGCTTGCAAAGAGAAATAGCAAGATGTTATTTCTATAAAAGAGGAGAACATGTTTGGGGCTATACCCAAGGGTGTGTTTGGGAGCAAGTGACACATATCTCTAAGCTACTTTTAAGGCAACCCTAAACCTGCCTGTAGTTCCCCAAAAGTGCAGCTAGGTATATAACCTGCAATTGAAAGAAAGATTGGCTGAATTCATGAAGAGCCTGATTCCAGGGCCTCAAGCACGAGGGAGGTGCCTGCAGTCTAGCTATGTAATTTTGTTTGCAGCTCCCTTCAATCTATGCCTGCCTCCCCACTGGGCCAATTTATACTGCAGTGTAAAGTAATGAACAGTTACAGTGTCCCTGGGGAAAATCAGCAAGTTTTACTCAGTATTGAATTACAGACAATTGTTATGTATACTTCCCCATTAGTCAGGTTGAGCAGACATAAATGAAATCTGCAGTTATTTCCCAAATCTCATTAAGACATCACTTCACCCTTATTTCCACTGAATCTTTTACTAGGTGGCTAAGAGGTAAGCAGATAGATTGATTTCAGTTTCCTGTCTCTGTAATTCTTTTCCCAGAATCTGGCAAAGGGATTAATAGGATTAAAGCTAGTTTTGAAAGCATTGGCACAAGAATAGAACTAGGGGAGGAAAAAAGAAAGGATGATTAGTAATTTAGATAACTAGATCTTCAATAATCAACGCATTTTACAACCCTTCCCAACAATTTGATTCCAATAATAGACCAATGGCTCTCGAATTACGTGGTCTGTTACCCAGCCTGCTCCTTCAGCATCTCCACCTTCAAATCACAGCTCATTCTTCCACCTTCCCTGTGATCATAACATTTCAGGGAAAGTAAAATAACATTACTGAGGTAAAGTTTAGAACCCCTGCTTTTCTTATAAGTTGTAGTTAAAATTAGTGTTTGTAAGTAAAGAATCCATCTTGCATTACCTAGAGTGAAAACCTGAAGAAGAATAGCAATTTGAAGGGTTTTTCATGGAGTCCATGGCCCAGGATGATCTCAGTGCCTTGGAATCAAAGACTAGAAAGTTCTAAAGTAGCCAGGAAGTAATTTAGTTCTTTCTTCCTGTCTCTTCTCTCCCTCTCCCTTGTCTGTATTTTCCTTATCCTCGTCATCTTCTTTATCCTCTCCCTCATCCTTTGCTGCTCAAGACCAGAATAATTCTAGATCCTTCTTTTGTTTGTACGACCAGTTTGTTCATTTTCCTAGGTGGTATACAGTGTCCACTGTTTTGTTTATTTTTGCATTGGCACTTCTGGTTATTTTACTTTATTCAATACTAGAAAAAAGTAGGATTTCTATACCCAAAGTAAATCCCTGGAAAGGAGAACTTATGTAGCCACGTGGATCAGCTAACGTGTTGAGTATCACAGATTTTGCTAGAAAGCCTTAATGCAATCTATGGGATGGCAGGGCAAAAAATTAGTGATTAGTTGTGTATACATTGTTTCTCAAGGAATGAAAATCTTTGAAATCAATAATTATACCTTATTTCTCATTATTTCACCTAAAAGCTGACTCAAGGCCTTATATTGAAGAAGCAACTGTTTAATGTAGTGTTTTATGTGATGATACTGTTTGGAAAGACATGAAGGACATGGTCATTGCTTTGGAAAACATTCAAAGTTAGAGATCTCCAAAGGAACATTTTCCAGCATTTACTAAGCAGTGGAAAAGCACATGTGTAGTTGTTAAGTGCAGTCAACAGCATTACTGACTGCTGAACTAGAAAATTGGTGGCACGTAAGTGGGTTCAGAAAGTGCATAGCCATGTGCATTAATACTGCATTTCATCAGCAGCATAAAAGCATTACATCTTTGAAATAATCATGTTGATACCTGAAATAGTCTACATTACTCAAGTTTCTAATTTCATTTCAAAGAGTATTTATTGGCATTTTGCTTTATTTACCTGGTAAGTCTAAGTTATTAAACTGTTATTTTAAATAATTAAATATTTTTTAAAGTAAAATTGTGCGTTCGGTGTCACAAAAGACTACCTTGCTGAAGTTTGTTAATCATGGAACACTGAGCCACCATTATGTTTTGCTTGCTATTTATATAGGGAATAGTGGGACAGACTATGTAGTTTTGGAAATTTATTTGCATCCTGATGGTTCATGTTGTGCATTCCTTCTGTGGAGTCTCAATTAATGTGGCAATTGGTTTTATTGATAAGAGAGACTGCTCAGAGGTGTGGGTAACTTTGCCAAGATCATACAGTTACTGAGTGATGTTAGTCTTTTGTATTCTCTTAACAAGAAAAAGGAATTATTCATTTGTCGTCCAATTATTTATGATAAAGACTTGAGCCAGTTCACTGAAAGCTTACATTATATCCAATTTACCGAAACTAGCCTTCAAAATTTAAAAAGAGATTATGTTTCGCAAAAGAGAATTTCTCTTATATAAGACAACTGATGACTAGATATCTATTCAAGAATACATGGTAGCCAAGTAAAATAATCAGATTTGTGTTCATAATAAGTGCTGTAGAAACAGTGAAGAGATAATTTGAAATGCTAAGGCTTCAATAGCACTGAAGGAGAAACAGTGGAAAAGAGTTTATTTCACTCATACTTAATTCATAGGAAATGTGGGCAATTAAAAACTTTTCTCCATTTCATATGATTTATTAAATAGGGAATCATTTCTGGATCAATTATTCGAACCCATGGTAACAACATATTTAACATTCAGGAATGTCACCATGAAAGCCTGCCTTCTTTGCCAAAGCAAATGCTCACGGAAAACCTTAATCTCTTTTACTACATGTGACATATCTTCAGATACAGTAGAACCTCTATAAATTGGCCACTCAAGAGACTGTAAATGCAGGTCACATATGGTGGTAGTCAGTGCAAGAACTAGGCCACCTGTGTTGATACAAACATGTGCATGTCCAGGAGGTGGTCAACTGTTAGGGTCCTGTTGTAGTTTTACCTTTATAGTTGTTACTATGAAACTAAAGCACATGAAATCATACAATCAATTGGGAAATAAACTAGTGATGTAAATAATAAAAACATATATTTAAGGGAGTACAGTCTAACGTTTGCCAAATTCTTAATCTCTGAGAATTCTAAAATAAAATATTAATTCACAAACTGCTTAGTAAAATAAGGCATAAGTAGGAAAGCTTACTGAACACACTCATATGGATTAGGCTTTCTTTTATTTTATTTATTTATTTTATTTTATTTTTTAATTAAATCATAGCTATGTACAATGGTATGATCATGGGGCATCATACATTAGTTTCACAGACCGGTTGACACGTTTATATCACACTGGTTAACATAGCCTTCCTGGCAATTTCACAGTCATTGTGTTGAGACATT
>CAUYPK010140784.1:0-10488 GCA_963574355.1 Loris lydekkerianus | reverse complement strand
ATGAAACAAGCAACACTGATCATATAAATAGTAAAAAAGACACTTGATGAGGATTTTCTGTTTCCTATGTCCCTGGATTTTATTGTTTATTTGTGTAATGGGTGTGGTCCTCTAAAGGCTCACACTGGTTTTTTTTTTTTTCCACTCCAGAGAAGATACATTTATATAAGAATTCCTGAATAAGACTTTTGTTCTTAAATCTTTGATTTTTGAGTTTGAAATTTCCAGATAGTAATCTAGTTGGAAATGTGAACATTTGAAAAAAATAAGTTTTATTCAATTCCCTCTGGATGTGTTTGTTGTATTTTTCACCAAAGTTGCTTCAAAACTTTTTTTTTTTTTTTTTTTTTTTTGAGACAGAGCCTCACTCGGTCACCCTAGGTAGAGTGCCATGGAGTCATAGCTCGCATCAACCTCAAATTTTTTTTTGGGGGGGGGGACGGGGTACGGTGTGTTGGTTTTATATACAACTTGAAATATATTCATCAAACTGGTTAACATAGCCTTCACAGCATTTTCTTAGTTATTGTGTTAAGGCATTTATATTCTACACCTAGTAAATTTCACATGTACCCTTGTAAGATGCATTGTAGGTGTAATCCCACCAATCACCCTCCCTCTACCCATCCTCCTCCCTACCCTGCCCTCCCTCTCCCCTTTCTCCTTCTTTTGGGGCTATAATTGGGTTATAGCTTTCATATGAAAGCTATAAATTGGTTTCAGAGTAGGGCTGAGTACATTGGATACTTTTTCTTCCATTCTTGAGATACTTTGCTAAGAAGAATAGTTCCAGTTCCATCCATGTAAACATGAAAGCTCACACTGGTTTTTAATTATCTTCAAAGGGGGTCTGGACACTCTGTTCATCTGTGTGCAGTGTCTTGTCATAAAGGATACTCTGCTCTTGAAAGTAAATTGTATGAGATTTTCAAACCATCCCTGGTTTAGCAGGACACTTTGAAAAATGGATGGCCTCCTAGAAAATTCCATTTATATTTTCTTGTCTAACAAGGAGCTCAGGACAGCCCATTGTATTTGACTCATGCCAGCTTCTGAGCTGCCTCAGGAGAAGATGCTGACTCTTCTTATCCAGGGTACCTCTTTTGCAAAGTGATAGGCTGTTGTGTCAGATGTGCGCTTGTTAAGTCCCTGTGGATGTGATTAGCATAAATAATGACATTACTGACATTGCTCTTCATCTTTCATTAGTCTCTTGAAAAGCATTTCTTTTTATTTTATTTTATTTTATTCATTTATTTATTTATTTTTATTTATTTATTTTTTGCAGTTTTTGGCCGGGGCCAGGTTTGAACCTGCCACCTCCAGTATATGGGGCCAGCACCCTACTCCTTTGAGCCACAGGTGCCGCCCTATTTTTTATTTTTTATTTTATTTTAGAGATAGAGTCTCACTTTATCGCCCTGGGTAGAGTGCCGTGGCATTACAGCTCACAGCAACCTCCAACTCCTGGGCTTAGGTGATTCTCCTGCCTCAGCCTCCCGAGTAGCTGGGACTACAGGTGCCTACCACAACGCCCGGCTATTTTTTTGTTGCAGTTTAGCAGGGGATGGGTTCGAACCCACCACCCTCGGTATATGGGACTGGTGTTCTACCCACTGAGCCACAGGTGCCATCCTTGAAGAGCATTTCTTTTGTGCTTTTTTGCTGATGACTGATCTCTTCCATAAGTCAAGGGAAACAAGCTGACCAACTGCCTAGGACTTCCATGTAGAACTCAACTCAATGAGTTCTGTGATGCTCTTTTATTCAGACTCACTGATATCACTGTTACTGGAATTTCTTTCTTCAGCAGGTCCTTGGTCTTGGGGATTCGAAGAATGAACCCATGAACCATAGATCAGTGGTAAGATATGATTTATTAGACAGAAAGGAATACAAAGGAGTAAAAAGCACCAGAGCTTCTGGACAGAAGGACTAAAAAAAACACGGAGCTTCTAGCAGAGGGAAAGACCCAAGTGGGAAGTCCCCACATGTGTCCTTTGTCTAGGGGTATAAAGGTCTTGAGAATTACATGACTTCGTAGATGGAAACACTTTTTCAATGTTAACGAGTGTTATTGACAAATGAATGAATGCACTCCCCCCAGCTCAGGGCAAAATGTCAGGGGCCTTCCCTTCATGAAATTGCCCAGGCCTAAGAAAACTGGGTATCCACGTGGCACCTGTGGCTCAAAGGGGTAAGGCGCTGGTCCCACTGCTAGAGGTGGCGGGTTCAAATCCAGCCCTGGCCAAAAACCACAAAAAAAAAAAAAAAGGAAGGAAGGAAAGAAGGAAGGATGGAAGGAAGGAGAAAAGAAAAGAAAACTGGGGATCCCTGTCCAGCCTTGAATGGGGGAACCCTGTATCATTACCATGAATGTCAAATCCCATGGTTGAATACCTTGACAGTTAAGCTGATTGCAAAACAGACTATTAAACATAAATGGGCTCAGCCTTATATGTTTTATGGAGAAATTCTCATCCATCTGGATTGGGGCAGGGCTCTTGACTAACTTGAATCAAATAAACATCCATCCATTTTCTTACCCTTCCTTTCTGCATGAGAAGAATTTCTTCTATTTCCTCAAGGAGAACAGATTGGGTAGACTAGGCTATGAACCAGTGTACCCTCTGAATGGTTTTCACTTTTTGTTTGCTGAGAATAACTGAGGAATAATTGTATTTTGTCTTTTAATTCAAGGAGGAGAACTTGGTTCTGATTACTTTGCTGTGTTGTATCTTCATCACGTATAGCTGCAAT
Source organism: Loris lydekkerianus (assembly GCA_963574355.1). Classification (NCBI taxonomy): domain Eukaryota; kingdom Metazoa; phylum Chordata; class Mammalia; order Primates; family Lorisidae; genus Loris; species Loris lydekkerianus. The sequence continues at coordinate 7,728 of CAUYPK010140784.1, read as the reverse complement.
TTCTCCCTACAGCTGCGGTACTGGATTGGCACAGACCTGGGTTAATGTTTCAAAGTGGAGGGAACATAGCACCTAAACTAACCAACTCCATGGTCCTGTGCTCTGTAGGAATAATTTGCCTCAACTTATCAGAACTGTTGCTCCTGGATCATTTGCTTGGTTTATGCTTCAGGTTGGCCAAGGCTCTTCTCAAGGTTTTAATCTAGGTCTGTTGTTCTACTTGAACCTCTGGGAATTTCCAAACAGTGTTTTTTGGACATAATATGATCCTTTCACACCAAGGGTTTCACTTTTTAAAATGTGTTTCTTTAAAAGAAACCTTGCTAATGAGAGTAGGCCTGAGGAGGCTGATTGTGAAAACAGTAATCTTGGTGTTCTGTTTTGGGTCAAGGGAAGGAGACAGGGACGTTTTCCACATGCTACAATTGTGTGTTCTTTGCCCTTTTTCAGGATCCTTAGATTCGTCTCCCTCCTTCCACCCCCACAGTTTGTCAACAGTGTGCCTTATCAGTTGTGAGTTTACAAGCAAAGCAATTACCCCAATAAATGGATACATTTTTTTTCCACTTTTGAAAGTACTCTTCTAATGAATTCATTCATTCAGAATATATGAACCTTCTTCCATGTGCCTGGCACAGTCCAGGCAGAGATAAATAACTTTCTCTCAGGAGCTTAGGGTCTCCAGAGGAAGAAGGACATGTGATAATTAAATACAATTGTGATACACGTCCCTGAGGAAAAGTGGGAGCTATTTTAAAAGTTTAAGAAAGAGAGACTAGATCTAGTCTGAGAGGTGGAGGGTGCCAGGGAGGCTTCCTTGAAGAAGTGACTGTAGTAAAGCTGAGTCTCAAGGATGATCGGGGTCACTTGTCAAAGAACAAGACTTCAAGCAGAAGGAAGAGACGGGAAGAAGCTTAGTGAGATGAAGCAACCTGGCGTAAGAGGAGGCTGCAGACAGAGGCAGGGGCCAGACCATGCAGTGCCTCACAAGAACCTTAATGAAGGATTTGGGGTTTTATCCTAGATGCAATAGGAATGTATGAAGGGGTGTAAGCAGGGAAATGATAGAATTGGATTCTCACCTGGTGGAGCAAGTCATTCCATGAGGCAGTAGTGACAGCAGCGGCGAGAGGATGAACAACAAGGTGGACACCTTAAAAGATGATGACAGTGGGGACCATGATCAGGATGAAGAAAACAGCACACAGAAAGATGGTGAGAAGGAAAAAACGGAATGAGACAATTAGAACAGCAGCAAAAGGAAAGCTGCTGTCCCTGGAGCAGCAGAGCACCCGGGCAGTACAACTATACTTTCTGCTACTCCAGGAGAACATCCAGCCATCCTACCAGCTCACAGAACTATGACCAGAATACCAAACAGATTGACACCTTTGCCTCTGTTGAGCAGTTCTGGAGGCTTTATAGCCACATGATATGTCCCAGGGACCCGGAGACCTGACAGGCCATAGTGACTTCCATCTCGTCAAAGACAAATTAAACCCATGTGGAAGAATGATGCAAATAAAAATGGTGGCAAGTGGTTGCAAAAGGGCTTGGCCTCCTGTTGCTGGGAGAATCTCATCTTGGCCATGTTGGGGGAACAGTTCATGGTGGGAGAAGAGAACCGCGGGGCTGTGGTCTCTGTCCACTTTCAGGAGGACATTATTTCAATATGGAATAAGACTTCCAGCAACCAAGTGACCATATCCCAAATCCAGATACACTTCGGCGTGTATCCCTCTCTGGATAGCACCATCATTGAAACTGGCATCATCAGAGTCTCTTGTTCTGTTGGCGTGCTACCTGGAAGATCCTTCTGTCCTGGACAAGAGGAATTGGAAGAGCATTTTATGTTTTAATAAAAGGCTGACACACAGCAGCTACAACATCATCTGAGATCACTTAATAAATGGTGCTAAACTTAAAAAAAAAAAAAAAGAAGAAGAGAATTGGATTTTCGGTCTTTATTAGAAGATCCCTTTACTTGTTACATAGAGGTGGGGTAAGTGTGGGGAGACTGAACTGAAACCAGGGAGGGGGCTCAAAATAGAATTCAGGACATGGCAACTGAGAGGTGGATAGAACTGAAGTTTAAGAGTCAGAGCTTGTTGCACGTGGGAGGCCAGGGAGAGTTTTGGTGGGGAGGGTGATGAGGCAGGAAAGGCACGAGTGACTCTGCCAGATACCGCTGACTTGGATGCAGATTTATGAGAGATGATTATGAGTTCAAGTTTGGACATACTGAATTTGAGATGCCTGTTGGGTCCCAAAGTGGAGATTCTAAGCAAGCTGTTGGATGTGTGGGTGTGGAGCTCAGGGGAGAGGGTTGGGCTGTAGAACCACATGAGAGACTCATCTTATGGATAATATTTGAAGCCACGGGAATGGATACAATTCCCTTTTCCCAAAAACCACCCTCACAATCATTAAATATCCATACATAACAAACATCCCCTGCCATCACAACAAACTTTTTTTTGAGATAGGGTCTCACTCGGTCTCCAGGTTGGAGCCTGGAGTGCTATGGTGTCAGCTTAGCTCACAGCAACCTCAAACTCCTGGGCTCAAGCCTCCTGAGTAGCTGAGACCTCAGGCATCTGCCATCATGCCTGGCTACTTTTTCTATTTTTAGTAGAGATAGGGTCTTAGAAAAAAATACTGGTATTGATTCATGTAAATGACAATGAAGAAGTTTTCTAATTTTACAGCCGTTTTTTAAAGACTGACGAACTAATGCACAGTCGGTCAGCTCAAGCTGATCTCAATCTCCTAAGCTCCAGCAGTCCCTCGCCTCCCAAAGTGCTAGGATTACAGTCATGAGCCACTGTGCCCAAAAAATATAATATACTATAAATAATTTTGACATAGTTTAGGTTCCCAAACATGAACTTTACTGCATCTTAACCATTTAGACGAACTGAGTTATGTTCTTGCTTCAGGTTCAGCTTGGGTTCCTCACCAATCTGCTCTCTATAAGGAAATTTCAGTGACAAGGACAGGCTGCAGTCGCAGAGACTAGCTTCTTCACCATACGCTGTGGACTACATGGGCTCCCAGTACCTCCCTTTCATAACCACTGCACCCTTGTTTAACGTGTTTGATGCTCATCATCCTCAGCAGCTGTCCTCGCCGTGAGGTGAGTCAGAGCCACTCCACTCCTCCAGGGCCACGTGCAGTGCTTGGTTCAAGTATTTGCTGAATGACCACTGCCTGCTTCTCTTACTCTCCTTGAGCAAAATGGAGCCCAGCAGCCCTGACCTTAAGAAGGGTCTGGTTTTGGAATCTTCCTTCCTGTGAAGGCCTAAGCAGACACAGTCAGGGCACCAGCCTACAATGGTGTCATTGGCGGAGCAGTAATCTACTGGAGGGGTTTGAAGCAGGAGGGCAAGTCCTTGAAGGAGATTCAGGAAGTCCATATACTTACAGGAATCCTACAGAGGACACGAGGGGCATCATGGAAATAAATCAAGAGCCAGAAGCCAATCAAGATCAGAGCTGGAGCAGACAGGACTTGAGCAGTTTTGAGATGCCTGTTGCCCACACCTGAGAGAATCTGCCACTTGCTATCCTTTGTGGCTGGGTGTACTTTACTAAGGCATGTGGGTTGGTTGAAAGGTACAGTGTCACAGGGATGCCTGAGAATGGTTCTCTATCATTTAAAAAAGGGGAAAGTATTGGGTTTTTGTTGGCTTGCCAATTCAGAACTTCCTGCTCTTGTGTTAGTTCCATACAAGGACATGTCCCAAACAGTACACTTTTTTTTTTTTTAGAGACAGAATCTCACTTTATTGCCCTAGGTAGAGTGCCATGGCATCACAGCAACCTCCAACTCCTGGGCTTAGGCGATTCTCTTGCCTCAGCCTCCTGAGTAGCTGGGACTATAGGCACCCGCCACAACACCCGGCTATTTGTTGCAGTTTGGCTGGGGCCGGGCTCGAACCTGCCACCCTCGGTATATGGGGCCAGCACCCTATCCACTGATTCACAGGCACCGCCCGATTAATACAATGGATCAAAGAACAGTACACTTTTCTTTCCTCATTTAAAACCTCTGCTTTCTTCTACAGAGACTAACTTTGGGTCCTATTGAGGTCTTATTCACTTTTCTGTAGTCTCTTATCTCGGGGTGGTCTCTACTGCATTCAAAGAACCATGTCTCAACCAAACCACAGAAGGGGATACACAGTACTTGAAGGGTGTCCTTGCACACCATTCATCCAGGAGACAGCCATAAGAAGGCCCCAGAAAGAACAAAATGCTGCCTCCTTTTGTTCTTCCTGGAGAAGGCCTAGGGTCGCACAGACTTACTCTCTGGAGATGTTCAAGTTAGATGGTGGACATGAGCAGATATTCTACAAAACAAACTATTTTTTCCATAATACACAGCTAGAAAACATGTCAGTGTTCCCCAGAGTCTCATGCTTAAGATCAAAGTGCACCTTTGCAAGAAAAATTGCTAGAATTAAAAAGTGCAGCTTTGACTCTCTTCTAGAAATGAAGCAGGGCCTGTTTAATGCTTTCTCAGAAAACTGGGTTAGAAAGTGCAAATGCCTTGACAAAAATGTAAGCAGCTGGGTTATAATAGTGAATGGCAGTGCCTTGCAGAAGGACATTCAAATTCAATTAAACAAAAACAAAACCCACATGGCCATATAAAATATCTGGGGGACAGCATTTTCCTCTAGTATATACTGTCGTTCAATCACTCTACCCTCTCCCTGGTCTAGTTACACTTGGGGTGGGGGTGGGGAGCCTGGATTCTAGGGCTCAGTAAGTAGAATGAATTTTGACTGACCTATCTAGAATGCTTACCATTTGTTCCAGAAAGATAAATTCTCCCTAGAGTTCTTTCTGTTGGGAACAAATCTACACCATCATAATCTTCCCCTTCTGGGAAAGGAGTAGAGGCTGTAAAAAGAAAAGCCAAACTGAGGAAGGCTCAGACAGAGAAAATACCACAGGTCCCCATGAGAGAGGGAAATCTCCCGACTATAATGAGTTAGGGTTTAAGCTTTCTATAAAGACATGTAACAGAACTGGAGAAACATTTCCAACAGACTGGGTTGGAATCCAATCTCCTACTATTGGTAGGGACCTCGAGCAAGGATCTTATCCTCTCTGAACCAGTTTTCCCATCTGCAGAGTGGGGGTTTTCCTGGCATCCAGTAAGTGAAATGTGGTAGCTTTATTTTTCACTCATGAGAATGTGCAATGTGAGAAAAACACCCTAAAAGTAGAAGTCTGCATTCAGACCGAAAAGCCAGAAATATCTTATGTTCTAATCTCAGAATCTATCTTAGTCATACGAACCAAACTTAGCAATGTCTTGCCTTTGTGCTTAACGCATCCAAACTGTACAAGTCATTAAGGAGCAATCTAGGGGTGTGCTGGCTCTGAGCTATTTGGGGCAAGAACAAAAAACGTGTCAACACATCTTATTCTCAACAGCTGTGATAGTACCTGGACTGATGGAAGTTGTGGATAGACAACAGAAAAAACATCTCCAAAACAATGCTCCTCACTCTTCTGTAACAAGACCCCTCGAGCCCAGAGTATGTCAAGAGTAATTCAATTTGAGCACCTAATAATCTGTGCTACGTACTTCATAGCTTCATGTCATTTAACTTTACAGATGAGAAAACCTAAGCCCAGAGAGGGAAAAGTAACTTCCCAAAGTCATACATCTAATGAACAGTAAGGCCATGGGTCTCTGCCAGCATTTCTCTGTCTTAGCACTATCTACCTTGGATCTGGTTATTTGCTATGGGGGCTGTGCCCTGTGTGCATTACAGGATGTTAACCAGCGTCCCTGGCATATATGTCCACTAGATGGCAGCAGCATCCTCTCGGTTATGACAAAAGTGTCCCCTGGGGAACAAAATCACCTCAGCCTGAGAACCACAGTTCTATAAGGCAAGCTACCATCTTTAGTGGGTTACACAAGTGCTTTCAAAGAGAAGTTGAGGCCGGGCACTGGGGCTGATGACTGTAATCGTAGCACTTTGGGAAGCTGTGGCAGGAGGATTGCTTAAGGACAGGAATTTGAGACCAGCCTGAGCAAGAGCAAGACACTGTGTCTCAAAAAAAAAAAAAAGAAAGAAAGAAAGAAAGAAAAGAAAAATTAGCTGGGCACAGTGGCATGCACCTGTAGTCCCACCTACCCAGGAGGCTACAGCAAGAGAATCACTGGAGTTTGAGATTGCGTGAAGTATGATGACACTCATGTACTCCAGTCCAGGTGACAGAGCAAGACCCTGTCTAAAAATATATATATATATATTGGTTCAGTACTAAAAATCTCCCTACAAAGAACCCTAGGCTCAGATGACTTGGCTAATGAGTGTTACTAAGATTCAAGAAAGAATTCTTATTTATACAAACTCTTCTCGAGTAGCTGGAACCTATAGGCGCCCACCACAATGCCCAGCTGGTTTTTCTGTTTTTAGTAGAGACAGGGTCTTGATTTTACTCAGGGTGATCTTGAATTCCTCAGCTTAGGCAATCCACTGCCTCGGCCTCCCAGATTACCCCCCATGAGCCTCCACGCCCAGCTTGAAAATTTTGAACGTACTTGATGATTTGGGGGGGGGGGGTTGTTTTTGTTTTTTGTTTGTTTGTTTGTTTTAATATTACAGTTGAGAGAGAAACCTGGCTACAGGGCTTAGGTTTACTCTACATATTTCACTTATGCTTTTGTCAGTGGTCTATGAATCCTCCCAGTACCCACTCTGCATCAGTGAAGCAGCCCCTTTTTATAAATATCTGCAACTGGGGGGTTTCTACTGTCTTTTACTGCTCTAAGTGGCAGCTGTTGCTGCCCATTTTCTCCTTCCCTTGTCACAACAGAAAAGAGTAACTAGAAATGAATCGGCTCATTCCTGTAGCCCTCCTCAGTCCAAATTATTATTTAGCTCTTAATGGATTTTACCACACCTGATCATTGATCATTTCCTGAGTTTTTATGAGAGTTCTGTTCTAGCCTAACTCACTGATTCCCACTTGGAATTTTTCTTCTTTAACTAATCAACATTATCAGTTGTGGCGGATTCTGAAATACATATGAGAACACATCCTGGAGCTCCAGAAAAGAATTCTTTGGCCTCCCAACTTCGCCCTCGCCAAGTGATATACCCAGCTTTATTTATTTATTTGTTTGTTTGTTTCAAGATAGAGTCTCGCTATGCTGTCCAAGCTAGAGTGTCATGGTGTCAGCCTAGCTCACAGCAACCTCAAACTCTTGGGCTCAAGTGATCCTTCTGCCTCTGCCTCATGAGTTGCTGGGACTACAGGTGCCCACCACAATGCCTGGCTAATTTTTCTATTTCTGGTAGATACAGAGTCTCACTCTGTTGTTCAGGCTGGTCTTAAACTCCCGAGTTCAGGCGATCCTCCTGCCTCAGCCTCCCAGAGTGCTAGACTTAAAGGCTGAGTCACTGTGCCTGGCCCATGGTTCCCAAGTTTTAAAACATCAAGTTGCCTGGGCCCCACCCCAGACTAATTTAGCTAGTTGGGGATGAATTCAGGAAATCATTGTTTTTATAGAGTCTTCTGTTAGATCCAGGTGCACAGTCAGGATTGCGAATCACTGGCATACCTGCAGATCCCAGATCATAACTGAATTTATTCTCCTTGGACATAACTCATTTCCTTAATGTATTATGTACCTATATACTCGAGTACAAGCCGAGTTTTTTCGGCACAAAATTTGTGCCGAAAAACCCAAACTCG
>CAUYPK010140782.1:0-16210 GCA_963574355.1 Loris lydekkerianus | reverse complement strand
AAACACTTCAGAAATTCAGAATCCTTAATGAATACAACCAAAAACTTTATTCTCATAAATATGAAAATCTGAAAGAAATTGACCAATACTTGGAAGCACGCCAATTTCCTAGACTTAATCAGAAAGAATTGGAAATGCTGAACAGACCTATATCAAGTACTGAAATAGGATCAACTATACAAAATCTCAAAAAAAAAAAAAAAAAAAAAAAAAAAGTCAAGAACCAGATGGTTTCACATGACAATTCTACCAAACCTTTAAACAGGAACTAGTACTCATATTACCTAACCTTTTCCAAAACATCAAAAAAGAAGGAATACTTCACAACACATTCTATGAAGCAAATATCACCCAGATCCCCAAACCAGGAAAAGATCCAACAAGAAAAGAAAACTATAGACCAATAACTTTAACTAACATTGATGCAAAAATATTCAATAGGATCCTAGCAAACAGAATACAGCAACATATTAAGCAAATTATACACCATAACCAAGTGGGTTTTATCCCAGGGTCTCAAGGTTGGTTCAGTATACGTAAACCTATAAATATAATACGTATCATAAACAAACTAAAAAATAAAGACCATATAATTCTCTCAATCGATGCAGGAAAAGCTTTTGACAATATCCAGCATCCTTTCACGATCAGAACACTTAAGAAAATAGGTATAGAAGGGACTTTTCTTAAACTTATAGAGGCCATCTACAACAAACCCATAGCCAATATCTTATTGAATGGAGTAAAATTGAAAACATTTCCACTCAGATGAGGAACAAGGCAAGGTTGCCCACTGCCTCCACTGCTTTTTAACATTGTAATGAAGTCTTAGTCATCATAATCAGGCAAGAGAAGGCAATCAAGAGTATATAAATTGGATTAGAGGAGATCAAACTTTCACTCTTCACACAAGACATGATTTTATACCTGAAAAATGCAGGGACTCAACCACAAAACTCTTAGAACTGATCAAGGAATATAGTATCATCTCAGGATACAGAATCAATACTCACAAGTCAGTAGCTTTTCTATATACCAATGATAGTCAAGGCAAAAAAAATTCAAGAATTCTATTTCCTTTACAATTGTGCTAAAGAAGATGAAATATTTGGAAATTTACTTAACATAGGATGTGAAAGATCTCTATAAAGAGAATTATGAAACTCTGAGAAAAGAAATAGTTGAAGATGTTAACAAATAGAAAAACATACCATGCTCATGGCTGAGAAGAATCAACATTGTTAAAATGTCCATATTACCCAAAGCAATTTATAAATTTAATGCAATTCCTATCAAAGCATCACCATCATACTTTAAAGGTCTGGAAAAAATAGTACTTTGTTTTATATGGAACCATAAAAAACATTGATTAGTCAAGACATTACTCAGAAATAAAAACAAATCATGAGGAATTATGTTACCAGACTTCAAAGTATACTATAAATCTATAGTTATAAAAACACCATGGTACTGGCACAAAAATAGAGAGGTAGATGTATGGAATGGCATTGAGAACCAAGAGACGAACTCAGACACTTACCATCATTTGATCTTTGATAAGCCCATTAAAAAATAATTGGGGGAAAGATTCCCTATTTAACCAATGATGCTCGGAGAAGTGGCTGGTGAATTGTAAAAGACTGAAACTGGACCCACACCTTTCACCATTAACAAAAATTGACTCTCACTGGATAAAACATTTAAACTTAAGACATGAAACTATAAAGATTCTTAGAGAAAGTACAGGAGAAACACTTGAAGAAACTGGCCTTGGAGAATACTTTATGAGTAGGATGCCCTGGGCAACTGAAGCAACATCAAAAATACATTACTGGGTTCTTATCAAACTAAAAAGCTTCTGCACAGCAAAGAACACAGTTTAAGTAAAGCAAGCAGACAACCCTCAAAATGGGAAAGGATATTTGAAGGTTATGCTTCTGACAAAGGTTTGGTAACCAGAGTCCACAGAGAACTCAAACTTATTAATAAGAAAAGAACAAGTAATCCCACTTCATTGTGTGCAAGAGACTTGAATAGAAGCTTCTCTGAAGAGGATAGGTGCATGGACCAAAGAGACATGAAAAAAATGCTCATCATCTTTAAAGATAAATGGAAATCAAAACTACTTTGAGATATCATCTAACTCTAGTAAGAGAGCCTCACATAAAAAAATCCTAAAACTACTGATGTTGGCGTGGATGTGGAGAAAAGGGAATACTTCTGCACTGCTTCTGGGAGTGCAAGCTAATACGTCCCTTTTGGAAAGAAGTATGGAGAATACTCAGGGATCTAAAAGTAGATCTGCCATTTGATCCTGTAATTCCTCTTCTAGGGGTATATCCAAAAGATCAAAAATAACTTTATAACAAAGATATTGGCACCAGATTGTTCATTGCAGGTCAATTCATAATAGCCAAGTTATGGAAGAAGCTCAAGTGCCCATAGACCCATGAATGAATTAATAAATTGCAGTATATGTATATCATGGAATATTATGCAGCCTTAAAAAAGATGGAGATTTTACCTCTTTTACATTTACATGGATGGAGCTGGAGCATATCCTACTTAGAAAAGTATCTCAAGAATGGAAGAAATAATATCCAATGTACTCAGTACTATTATGAAACCAATTTACAATGATGAACACTTTCATATGAAAAATAGATCACAACTATGGCCCAGGATGAAGGAGGGAGGAGGGGGAATGGGAGGAGAGGCAGGAGGTCAGATTGAAGGAGAGTGAATTGTGGGATCACAGCTCTGGTGCGTAATGCAAGGGTATGTCAGATCCATTAAGTATAGAGTATAAATCTCTTAACACAATATTTAAGTAAACAAGATGAGGTATATATTAACCAGGGTGATGTAAGCATTCCTAATTCTATATTAAATCAGCACATTTTACCCCATAAATGCATTAGTGTATACATGATCTATGTGTTTATGATTTAATAAAAGAAAAAAAAAAAAGAGTTTTATCAAACCTTAAAAGAGGAACTAGTAACTTTATGACATAACCTTTTTCCAAAACATAGAAAATGAGGGAATACTCTCCCATACATTCTATGAAGCAAATATCACCCTCATCCCAATCCTGGAAAAGATCCAACAAAAAAGAAAACTATAAACCAATATCATTAATGAATATTGATGCAAAAATATTCAGTAAGACCCTAGCAAACAGAATTCAGCAACACATAAGAAAAATTATACACCATGATCAAGTTGTTATTATCCCATGGTTACAAGGCTGGTTCAACATAAGTAAATCTATGAATATAATATATCACATAAATAAAAAACAAAACCACATGATTCTCTCAATTGATGCAGAAAAATCTTTTGATAATATCCAGCACCTCTTTATTATCATAATTCACAAGAAAATAGGCTTAGAAGGGTCATTTCTGAAACCAATAGAGGTCATATACAGTAAACCCACAGCCAAAATCATAGCAAAAGGAATAAAATTGAAAACATTTTCACTCAGATCTGGAACTAGGCAAGGTTTTCCATTGTCTCCACTACTATTCAAGATAGTAATGTAAGTTCTAGCCATTGCAATCATTCAAGAGAAAGGAATCAAGGGTATTCAAATGGGGTCAGAGGAGATCAAACTCTTTTTGCAGATGATATGATCTTATACCTGGAATACCCCAGGGACCCTACTACAAAACTCTTAGAGGTTATTAAAGATTATAGAAGCATCTCAGGATACAAGATCAATACTTACAAATCAGTAGCTTTTGTATATGCCAACAATAGTTAAGTTGAAAAAATAGTCAAGGACTCTATTATTTTACAGTAGTGTCAAAAAAGATGAAATATATAGGAATTTATCTAACAAATGACATGAAAGATATCTATAAAGAGAATTATGGAACTCTGAAAAATGACATAGCTGAAGATTTTTTTTTATTAAATCATAGCTGTGTACATTGATATGATCATGGGGCATCATACACTAGCTTTATAGACCGTTTGACACATTTTCACTCCAATGGTTAACATAGTCTTCCTGGCATTTTCTTAGTTACTGTGCCAAGACATTTACATTCCACATTTACTAAGTTTCACATATACCCTTGTAAGATGCACCGCAGGTGTAATCCCACCAATCCCCCTACCTCTATTTACTTGCCCCCTCCCTCCCCTCCCTTTCCCCCTTCCCCCTATTCTTAGGTTGTAACTGGGTCATAGCTTTCATGTGAAAGCGCTAAATTAGTTTCATAGTAGGGCTGAGTACATTGGGTACTTTTTCTTCCATTCTTGAGATACTTTACTAAGAAGAATATGTTCCAGCTTCATCCATGTAAACACGAAACAGGCAAAGTCTCCATCTTTCTTTAAGGCTGCAATTGAGTAATATATTATGTTCATGGTTGGGAAGAATCAACATTGTTAAAATGTCTATCCTACCCAAAGCAGTCTACAGATTTAATGCAATCCCTATTAAGGCACCATCTTCATACTTTGAAGAGCTTGAAAAAATAGTGCTTCATTTTATATGGAATCAGAAAAAAACTCAAATAGCAAATACACTACTCAGAAATAAGAATATATCAGGAAGTATCATGTTACCGGACTTCATGCTATACTATGAATCTCTAGTGATCAAAACAGCATGGTACTGGCACAAAAATGGAGAGGTAGATATATGGAACAGAATGGAGAACCAAGAGATGATCCCAGATACTTATAGTCATTTGATCTTTGGTAAACCTATCAAAAACATTCAATAGGGGAAAGATTTCCTATTTAACAAATGGTGCTGGGTGAACTGGCTGGCAACCTATATAAGAATTAAACTGGACCATATCTCTCACAATTAACAAAGGTTGATCCTCACTGGATAAAAATTTAAACTTATGAAACAAAACTATAAAAATATTAGAAGATGGTGCAGGGAAAATACTTTAACAAATTGGCCTTGGGGAATTTTTTATGAGGAAGACCCCCCCAAAAAATTGAAGCACCACCAAAAGTATATTACTGGGATCTGATCAAACTGAGAAGCTTCTGCATAGCCAAAAGCAAAGTAAATAAAGCAAACAGACAACGTTCCGAATGGGAGAAGATATTTGCATGTTATGCCTCTGACAAAGGTCTGATAACTAGAATACACATAGAGCTCAAACTAATTAAGAAGAAAAAAACAACCCCATTTCTATGTGGGCAAGAGCATTGAACAGAAACTTCTTGGAAGGAGACAGGTGCATGGCTTAAAAACTCATGAAAAAATGCTCACCATCTTTAATCATCAGAGAAATGCAAATCAAAACCACTTTGAGATATTATCTAAATTCAGTAAGATTAGCCCACATCACAAAATCCCAAAACTATAGATGATGGCATAGATGTGGAGAGAATTGTATACATTGTATACAGAGAAATGTATATATCTACACTTCTGATGGGAATGCAAGCTAATATGGACTTATTGCAAAGAAGTTTGAAGAATACTCAAGGAACTAAAGGTGGACCTCTTGTTTGATCCTGCAATCCTTCTACTGGGTATTTACCCAGATGATAAAAAATCATTTTACAACAAATACATTTGCACCAGAATGTTTATTGCAGCCCAATTCATAATGTCCAAGTCATGGAAGCAACCCAAGTGCCCACAGACCTATGAATGGATTAACAAATTGTGGTATATGTACACCATGGAATACTATGAAGACATAAAAAAGATGGAAACTTTACATCTTTTATGTTTACCTGGATAGAGTTGGAACATATTATTCTTAGTATAATATCTCAAGTATGAAAAAAAAAACTATCTAATGTATTCAATAATACTATGAGATCAGTATATAATCACCTACACATTTATAGTAATGGTAAGACATAACTATAGTTCAGAAAGGAGGAAAGAGTGGGAGGTCGAAAGGAGGGAGGTTTTAGGAGGGGATCCAACCTAATGTGCATAATTTAATGATATATTTGTATACTATTAAGAATAGAGTATGAACGTTTTTGCCACAACAAATAAATAAACAAGGAGATGGTTATGTTTGTCAGTTAGATGTAAGCATTTCACATTGTATATCAAATCAGCACACTGTACCTCATAAATGCATTAGTGTACACAGTTATTATTAAATACAGAATTTTTTAAAAAGATGACCCAGTTCTTCAAAATGGCAGAGAATAGTATGAAATAGTTCAATCAATCACTGAAAGAGATCTGGGACAAGGTGGAGTGAAGTAACTCTTGAATTTTAGGTATCCCTGAGGGAAAAGAAGAAAGAACTAAAAACAAGCAGTGTGATGAAAGTGTGTCAAACGGTCTATGAACCAAGTGTATGGTGCCCCATGATCTTATTAATGTACACAGCTATGATTTATAATAATAATAAAAATAAAATAAAATAAAAATAAAAAATAAAAAAAAGAAATCTATTAGAAGAAATAATGGTAAAAAATGTCCTTGGTATCACTAGAAATTCAGATATACAGATCCAAATGAACAGTGAATACCTGAAAAATTCATAGCAAATAGGTCTTCCTTAAGACACATAGCAATTAATGTGTCCAAAGTCAAAATAAGAGAAATAATTCTACAAGTAGCAATATAAAAACATCAAACAACCTACAAAAGAAAACCCATCAGACTAACTTCATACAAGCCAAAAGGTATTGGGGCTCCATCTTCTACTGCAAGAAAACAACTGCCACCCTAGAATTTTATATTCTAATAAACATAGTTTCACAATACACTGAGCAATTAAGTCTTTTTTTTCAGATAAGGATACACTGCAGGAATTTTCCATAACTAGACATATCTTGCATGAAATAACTGAAACAACACTATACACAAATAGGCACAACAGATACCCACTAGCATACATTCTTCTAATAAACTCCAAAACTCAGAACTCTTAAAAGTACTAGAAGACGAGGTAAAACAAAGCAATAAAGAACTGTGTGACATGAGGAGACCAACATCCCACATATCAGTGTTATCAATTTATGTTAACAGACTGAATGTTCTATTCAATAGACAAAGGCTGGATGAAGGGATGATAAAATACAATACAAATATTGACTGTCTTCAGAAAACAGATAAAAGTCACAATAATGCACACAGAATCAATGTGAAGGGATGGAAATAAGTATTCCACATAAATGAATATCAGAAGGGAGAAGTTATAGTCATTCTCATATCCGATAAAATTAACATTAAGCCAACAGAGGTAAAAACAAACAAACAAACAAACAAACAAACAAAAAAAAAAACACAAATTGGGTCACTATATAATAGTAAAGAGAGAAATTCAAAGAGATGTAACAATAATAAATATATATGTGCCCAACACAGTGACTCCCAGATACATAAAATAAATTATACTAGAGCCAAGTAAAACAAATGAATAGCACTATTGTAATAGCTGGTAACTTCATCACCCCACTATCAGAGCTTCACAAAACATTGAAGCAGAAAATAAGTAAAATAAATAAGTAAATAAATAAATAAACTTAAGCCAAACTTTAAATCAAATAATCCTAACAGAAAATTATGGAACATTTTACCCCAAAACTACAGAATACACATTTTTTTCTCAGAAGGACATGGAACATTCTCTAAGATTGAATATATCTTAGGCCACAAAACAGTTCTCAACAAATTCAAAAAATTAAATCATATCATATATCACTGATTTTCAACCTGTATGCCATGGCACACTTACATCCCATGAGAGGATCTTAGGTGTGCCACAAAAAATTTTAAAGATCATTAATTAAATTATTTTAAAAGAAATTCAAAGCACACTAAGTATATTCTTTTTTTTTCTCTTTTTTTGATCAACCTAGTTTAAGTATGAGGCAGAAGTTTAACTATAGTTCAAGTGTGCCTTCATAAAGAAAAGGTTGAAAAACACTTCCATATACCTTCTCAGACCATGGCAGAATATAACTAGAAATCAGATGCAAGAAAAAAACTGAAACCTAAACAAACTTAACTTTCTTCTGGATGATTATTGGGTCACAAATGAAATTATGATGGAAATAAAAAAAAAAAAAACTTTTTGAAATGAATGACATAGGGGATACAAGCTATCAAGTCCAAGGGACACAGCAGCAGCAGAAGATTTTTAGCTTTAAATGACTTCAACAGAAAGACAGAAGTATCATAAATTACCAACTTAATTTCACATCTCAAGGAACTATTAAATAGAAACAGAAAAACAAACCAAACCAAAAGTCAACAGAAGAAAGAAAAGAAAGAAGGTTAGATCAGAACTAAATGACTTAGAGGGAAAAGTGCAAAGGACTTATGAAAAGAAAAGTTGGTTCTTTGAAAATACAAACAAAGTCGACAGACTTCTTTCTAGATTAACTAAGAACAAAAGATAAAGGATGAGCAAAGTAAACACCCAGAAGCTAAAGGCCAAAACATAGCTTCCTCAATGGCACATAGGATAAAACTACATAACGGACCTTCAAAAAATAAGATGAATAGAATTCCATCATACTTATCTATTCCATCAATAAATATTAATCAATAGAATTCCCCACTGAGGAGATACAGGCTCTCTGACTGGATGAAAAAGCACAATCCATCCATATGCTGTCTCCAGAAAATGCACCTTGAAGGACAATTCAAGACTCAGGGTTAAGAGATGGAAAACAGTATGTCAAGCAAATGGAAATCAGAAGAAAGGAAGGGTTGCAATATTATTCTCAGATACAAGTGGATTCAAAGCAACTAAGGTTAAGAATGACAAAGATGGGAACTTTATACTCGTCAAAGAAACAATACAACAAGAATATATTTCAATTTTAAATATTTATGCACCCAACTTAAATACTCCCAGATTTATCAAATATACCTTGTAGGGTCTGAGCAATATGATATCTCATAACACCATAATAGTCAGGAATTTTAACACCCCTCTGACATAACTGGACAGATCCTCTAAACAGAAACCAGGCAAGAATGCAACAGACTTAAATATGACCTAAGTACAAATGGGATTAATAGACATATACAGAACACACTATCCCAAAACTAAGGAGTATATCTTTTTCTCATAAGCCCATGGTACATACTACAAAATCAACCACATCCTAGGATACAAATTAAACATCAGCAAAATTATAAAAATAGAAATTTTACCTTGTATCTTCTCAGACCACAAGGCAGTAAAGTTGGAACTCAACTCTAACAAAAAAAGTCACGCCCCCACAAAGACATGGAAATTAAACTTATGCTGAATAATAGTTGGGTTCAAGAAAAGATAAAAGAGGAAATCGTTACATTCTTCAAACATAACAACAATGAAGACACAAGTTACAAAAATCTGTGAGATTTACAAAAATACAACAGAAACAGTCATAAGAGGGAAATTTATTGCATTAGATACCTACATTCAGAAAACACAAAGACACATTTTGTATGGAACCAGAGAAACCCCCATAAAGGTAAGGCAATTCTTAGTAATAAAAACAAAGCTAGTGGCATCAGCCTACCAGACATTAAGCTGCAATATAAGGCCATAGTGATCAAAGCAGCATTGTATTAGCACAAAAATAGAGACATAGACACCTGGAACCAAACAGAAAATTGTGATATGAAGCTAAAATCTTACAGCCACCTTATCTTTGATAAATCAAACAAGAACATACACTGGGAAAAAGAATTGCTATTCAGTAAATGGTGCTGGGAGAACTGGATAATAACATGTAAAAGACTGAAACTGGACCCACACCTTTCACCACTCACTAAAATAGATTCAAGATAAGTGAAAGATCTAAATCCAAGGCAAGCAACAGTAAAAATCCTTAAAGAAAGTGAGTGAAAAACACTTAAAGGTATCAGCCTGGGGAAAGACTTTAAGAACATTTCAGTGACAATTGTAACAACAACAAAAATAAAGAAATGGGACTTAAACTGAAAAGCCTCTGCATAGCAAAGGCAACAATAACCAAAGCAAACAGACAACCTACACACTAGGAAAGGATATTTGCATATTTTTATTCAGACAAAATCTTGATAACTAGCATCTACAGAGAACTCAAATTAATCAACATAAAAAGAGCCAACAATCCCATATATCCCTGGGCAAGAGAGATGAACAGAACCTTCTCTAAGAAAGACAGATGAATGGCTAATAAACATGTGAACAAAAATGCTCATCATTCCTAATTATTAGAGAAATCAAATCAAAACCACCCTGAGATATAATCTAACCCCTGTGAGAATGGCCCACATCACAAAGTCTCAAAGCTGTAGATGCTGGTGCAGATGTGGAGAGAGGGGAACACTTTTACATTGCTGGTGGGACTGTAAAGTAATACAACTTTTTGGAAGGGAGTATGGAGAACCCCCAAAGAACTCAAACTAGAACACCCAATTGATCCTGCAATCCCATTACTGGGAATCTACCCAGAATAAAAACAAACAAACAAACAACAACAACAACAAAACCCTTTTACCATAAGGACACTTTCACTAGACTGCATGTTTATCGCAGCTCAATTTACAATTTCCAAAATGTGGAAACAGCCTAAATGCCCACCAACCCAGGAATGCATTAATAAGGTGTGGTATATGTATACTATGGAATATTATTCATCCTCTAAAAATGATGGAGATTGTGCATCTTTTGTACTAACTTGGATGCAACTTGAACACATTTTTCATAGTAAAACATCACATGAATGGAGAAGCAAGAATCCTATGTACTAAATTTTTATGTGAGCACAATTGATGACCTAGGACATGGTGGGGGGTGGAGGAAAGGGGGATTGGCAAGAGGGAAGGAGGGAGGGCGCTGGGGAGTCACAGTGTTTGGCATACCTCTTGGGGGAGGAACACATTTATAAGAGGGACTTTGCTTGACAAATGCAATTAGTGTAACCTGGATCTTTGTACCCTCAATAAATCTCCAACATTAAAAAAAAAAAAAAGAATAAAAGGAAAACAAACAAAAAACCCCACAAAGATACAACACAAAAATGCATCAACAAATTCATGAACCATCTTATGGAATTGGAAAAAGAAAGAACAATCTAATCCCAAACCAAGCAGAAGAAAAGATATAGCCAAAATTAAACCAGAGATTAATGAAATAAAAAAAAAACTAAAGAATAATTCAGAAATGAATGAAACAAAAAATTGTTTTTTGAATAAATAAATAAAATCAATAAACCTTTGGCTAGATTAAATAGCAATGGAAATATAATATCTCTAATAACTTTAATCAGAAACATTAAAGGGGAAATAAGTAACAACAGATGCCACAGAGATACAAGACATCATCTCTGAGTACTCAAGAAACACTATGTCCAGAAATTTGACAATGTGGAGGAAAAGGATTAATACTTGCAATTAAACACTCTCCCTATACTTAATCAAGAAGAAAGGTGACACATTTCTTATTCTGATTGAAGCCATCTACAACAAACTTACAGCTAATATCACTCTGAATGGAGTAAAACTTAAAGCTTTTCTATTTAGAACTGAAAGCAGACAAGGATATCCCCTATCGCCACTACTATTCACCATAGTGCTGGAAGTTCTAGCCAATACAATCAGGCAAGATAAGGAAATAAAGGGCATCCAAATGGGGGCAGAAGAGGTAAAACTCTCTGTCTTTGCTGATTTCTTAATCTCATACTTTGAGAACACCAAAGACTCAACCACAAGACTCCTGGAAGTGATTAAAAATACAGTGATGCCTCAGAATATAAAATCAATGTCCACAAATCATTAGCCCTTGTATATGCTAATAATAGCCAACATGAGAAACTAATCAAGGACAAAATTTTCTTCACAGTAGCTTCACACAGAATGAAATACCAGAATGAAATACCTAGAAAGTTGTGAAGGACTTCTACTAGGAAAATTACAAAACCCTAGAAAATAAATGGCAGAAGATGTTAACAATTGAAGAAAATACTGTGGTCATGTCTGGGAAGAATCAACATTGGTAAAATTTCTATACTACCCAAAGCACTCTACAGATTCAATGCAATCTCCATTAAAATACCATTATCATACTTTCAAGAATTGAAAAAAATAATTTTTCATTTTGTATGAAACCAGATGAAACCCTGTATAGCCAAAACAATTCTTAGTAATAAAAACAAAGCTGAGGGTATTACCCAAGCAGACTTTTGGCTATACTACATGGCCATAGTGATCAAAACAACATGATATTGGCATAAAAATAAAGACATAGACATTTGGAACTGAATAGAAAACCATGACATTAAACTAATCTCTTGCAGCCACCTGATCTTTGATAAACCAAGCAAAAACATACACTGGGGGAAAAATCCTTATTCAATGAATAGTGCTGGGAGAACTGGATATCCACAAGTAAAAGACTGAAACTGGACCTGCACCTCTCACCACTTACATAAATTAATTCCAGATAGATAAAAGACTTAAATCTAAGGCATGAAACAATAATAATCCTTGAAGAAAGTTTAGGGAAAACACTTGAAGAGATAGGTCTGGGAAAAGGTTTTATGAAGAAGACATCTGTGGCAATTCCAATAAGAACAAAAGTAAACAAATTGGACTAATTAAACTAAAAAGCTTCTATACATCTCCGGAAACAACAAGTAGAGCAAACAGACAACTTTCCGAATGGGAAATCTATGTTATGAACTGGACAAAAAATTGGTAACTAGTATCTATAGAGAACTCAAATTAATCAACAAAAGAGACCCAACAATCCATATATCACTGGACAAGAGAGATGAACAGAACCTTCTCTAGAAGACAGTCAAATGGCTAACAAACTTATGAAACAATGTTCATAATCCCTAATCTTTAGAGAAATGCAGATCAAAACTATCCTGACATATCACCTATCCCCGGTGAGAATGGCCCACATCACAAAGTCCCAAATCTGCAGATGCTGGCACAGATGTGGAGAGAGGGGGAACATTCTTACACTGTTGGTGGGACTGCAAACTAATATAGACACTTTGGAAAGAAGTATGGAGAATCTTCAAGGAATTCACTCAAAATACACCTTGCATTTGATCCCATAATCTCATTATTAGGCATCTACTCAGAAGAAAAAAAATCATTTTATCATAAGGACATTTGCACTAGATTGTTTATCAGAGCTCAACTTACAATTGCCTAGCGGTGGAAACAACCTAAATGTCCATCAACTCTGGGAAAGACTACTGATTTGTGGTCACTGATTTTATACCCTGATAATTTACTGTATTTCTTTATCACTTCCAAGAGTCTTGTGATTGAGTCTCTGGGATGTTCTTCATATAAAATCATATCACTGGCCAAGAGCAAAAGTTTCAACTCCTCTACCCCCATTTGGATGCCCTTAAGATCTTTCTAATGCCTCATAAAATTGGTTACCAATTGTAAAATCATTATTTATAGTAGTTGTGATAGGGGACATTCTTGTCTGTTTCCAATTCTAAGTGGAAAAGCTCTCAGTTTTATTCCATTCTATATGATATTGGTTGTGAGTTTGTCATAGATAGCTTCAGTTAGTTTAAGAAATATGCCATATATGTCTGTTTTCTTAAGTGTTCTTGTTAGAAAAAAATGCTAAATTTTGTTGAATCTTTTTTCTGCCTCTATTGAGAGGAATGTATGGTCTTTGTTTTTGCTTCTGTTTATGTGGTGAATTATATTTATGGATATGTATATGTTAAACCAACTTTGCATCCCTGGGATAAAGCCTACTTTTTATTCCTGATCTTGTGTATTTTTTTTTAGTGTGTAGCTGTATTCTATTTATTAAAATTTTATTGAATATTTTTGCATTGATACTCACTAGTAAATTTGGTCTGCAGTTGCTCCTTTTATTTGGGTCATTTCCTGGATTTTATATCAGGGTGATGTTTGCTTTATAGAACATATTGAGGAACGTTTCTACCTTCTCAATGTTTTTGAATAGGATCTGAAGTTCAAACAAGTTCTTCTTTGAAAGTTTGATAGAATTCTGTTAAAAAGCCATCTGGTCCAGGCCTTTCATTTGTTGAAAACTTCTTTATTTTTTCTTTGATTTTGTTTCTTAATGTTAATCTGTTCAAGCGTTTTTTGTTTTGTTTTGCTTTGTTTTTGTTTGTTTGTTTGTTTTTTGAGACAGTGTCACACTATGTCACCCTCAGCAGAGAGCCATGGTGTCCAAGCTCACAGCAACCTCCAACTCTTGCGTTTAAGCAATTCTCTTGTCTTGGTTTCCCAAGTAGCTGGGGCTACAGGTGCCTGCCACAAGCCCAGCTATTTTTTGTTGCAGTTGTCATTGTTGTTTAGCTATCCCGGGCTGGATTAGAACCCACCAGCCTCAGTGTATGTGGCCAGCATCATAACCACTATGCTATAGGCATGGAGCCAAGAGATCTATTTCTTTATGATTAAGTGTAGATAAGTTGTGTGATTCCAGTTATTGGTCCATTTCCTCCACATGTCAAATTTCTTGGCATAGAGTTTTTGTAATAATCAGAGATGATCTCTTGTATCTGTGTGCTATCAATAGTTATTTTCCCCTTTTAATTTCTTACTGACATTACTAGAGATCTTATTTTTCAGTTTCTAGTTATTCTGGCCAAGGTTTTACCAATTTTGTCTATCATTTCTAAGAACCAACATTTTGTTTCATGAATTTTCTGAATGATTCTTTTATTTTCAATTTCACTTAGTTCTCTTTTAATCTTTGTTCTTTCTTTTCTTCTTCTAGGATTGTGATTGAATTACTCTTATTTTCACTTCCTTGAGATGATTTCTTAGGTTGTTGGTGTGCATTCTTTCTTTTGTCAGATGTCAACCTCTATTTTAATAATTTTCCCTTTTATGACTGCTTTTGTAGTATCTTACAGGTTGTAGCTTATGGATTCATTGTCATTATGTTTGAGGAATCTTCTGGTTTTCTCCTTTGGTTCCTCCATGACTCAATTGCCATTTACTGTAAGGTTGTTTAGTTTCTCTTAGTTTGTTTAGAGAGGAAGCTTTGTGTTCAAGTTGGGTTTTACCTTTATTTCTTTGTGATCTGAAAAGATAAATGGTATAATTTCAGTTATTTTAATTTTGTTTGTCTTGTGTCCTAGTATATGATCAATTACAGAGTATGATACATGGGTTGATAAGAAGAATGTATACTCATTAGCTTTAGGACATTATGTTCTGTATATGTCTCTTAAGCTCCATTGTGCTAGGATCATATTTAAGTTCCTTTTTTCTTGTATGGCTTCTGTTTAGAGGGTCTGTACACCTCTGTAAGAGGGTTATTAAAGTCCCAAGCTACTATAGTGTTGTAGGGTGTCATATTATTAATGACCAATTAGAGTTCATTTTATAAATCTGGGATGTTTGTCGGTTGGGTGCATATATATTTAGAATTGCATTATTCCCTTGACTAGTATATAGGGATGATCTTGCCTTTCTTTATTTTTGTTGGTTTAAATATACTTGTATCTGAAAATAAAATTGGGACCACGTTTTTTCTTCTGATTTCCATTCTCTGAAAAATATTTCCAACCCTCTGCTCTGAGTCTTGTTTTGTTCTTAGAGTTTAGATGTGTTTCTTAAAATGGCATATAGAAGGCTTGTTCTTTTCTTATTATTAAATCATATCAGCGTACATTAATGCAATTATGGGGTACAATGTACTGGTTTTATATACCACTTTATATACCCCCCCAGGCAATTGAAGCAGTTTCAAAAATACACTACTGGGACCTGATCAAACTAAAAAGCTTCTGCACAGCCAAGAACACAGTGAGTAAAGCAAGCAGACCACCCTCAGAATGGGAGAAGATATTGGCAGGTTATGTCTCCGACAAAGGTTTAATAACCAGAATCCACAAAGAACTCAAACATATAGGCAAGAGAAAAACAAGTGATCCCATAGCAGGCTTGGCAAGGGACTTGAAGAGAAACTTCTCTGAATAGGACAGGTGCACAGTCTATAGACATATGAAAAAATTCTCATCATCTTTGATCATCAGAGAAATGCAAATCAAAACTACTTTGAGATATCATCTAACTCCAGTAAGATTAGCCCATATCACAAAATCCCAAGACCAGAGATGTTGGTGTGGATGTGAAGAAAAGGGAACACTTCTGCACTGGTGGTGGGAATGCAAATTAATACATTCCTTTTGGAAAGATGTTTGGAGAACACTTAGAGATCTAAAAATAGATCTGCCATTCAATCCTATAATTCCTCTACTAGGTATATACCCAGAAGACCAAAAATCACATTATAACAAA
>CAUYPK010140781.1:0-71214 GCA_963574355.1 Loris lydekkerianus | reverse complement strand
TCTTGTGTTGTTTCTGCCCCATTGATCCTTGGGGGAGTTGATCTACTCTGATTGTTCATATTGTAGGAGTTTTTCTGTTGATTTCGCCTCATGATTGTTTTTCACCATTGCCTCTGGCCGTCCTTAGAGTTGGGGAGGTGTCTCTCCAAGATTAGACCCCAGCGGGCTCACTGTGTTGTTGCTGAATCTTTGTAGGGAGTGACCCTGTGTAGGTCCTCTGGGGCTGCTCTAGCTAGTGAGTTCTGGTTGTGGAAGCAGCTCTGGTGTGTTACACACCCGGATCCAGCAATGGGGCTGGAGGTGGTGTGCATGGTTCTGGGAGTGCCTGGCATCCAGTGACTTTGGAACAGAGAGCCCAAGGCTCCAGCAGACTCTGGCCAGGAGAAGGGCTCTGTGCAGAAGAGGGAGGGCTCCAGAGGGCACACAGCTAACAGAGTCCCTGGCCAGATGAACCGGCTATGGTGGAGGCTGGGAGGATACAGGAGGGAGGGTGCAGGGTTGTGTGGCTCCCGCAGTTCCTGGTCAGTTAATGTGGGGTCCAGTGGGTCACCAGTTGGGGGTTGCTGCACAGCTCTTATTGAGGTCTGGGCAGTGCCAAGCCCAGGAGTTTGAAGTTGCTATGAGCTGTGACATCACGGAACTCTATCCAGGGCAACAGCCCAAGGCTCCAGTGTGCCAAAACTGCCTCACTCTGCCCCTAAGGATTAAGGGTGTAGGGAAGCTCAGACCCTGCCTTTAGGCTGCTCAGTCACTAGGCTACTTTGTCCTGCCTGATTCTTGCTCTAGGACCCTGAGGGCAGAGCTTTCCTGGGCAGTTTTTTTTTTCACAATGGCTCCCTGTGCCCAGCTCAGTGGCTCAGTCTGGGGCCCGAGACAATGCCCAAAGTTCTCCACACTCCTTCTTAAGCTCTCCCCAAGGCAGCTCAACTGAGTGCCAAGTCCAAGAACACCAAAACAATTCACAGGTAAGGCCTTTCTGGTTTGCAGTCTCACTGCTGCTTGTACTCATGTTTGCCGGTGTGATTAGGTCAATCAAACACATGCAACCACTTGCCAGTTTTCCACCATTTCTGTCCTCCTTCTGGGGTCCAGAAGTCCCTTGCTGGCTCCCTGTGTCCTCAAAAAGATGATCATAGGCAGATCCCACCTGCGAGGGATGCCTGGAGTCTTGTCTCCCCAGACTCGCCGTGCGCAGTTGCAGGGAAGCTGTTACTCAGCTACCATCTTTAATCTGATCTCCAGAGTTAAATTTCTATACTAAGAAGTTTCATCAATTGTAGTCCAGCATAAGTAGATATAGATAAACTTGAGTTTATTTAAATATATTTGAGTACACATTTTCTCTTTTCCTGTTGAACTTTACCTCTCTTCAGAATAGGGAGAAAAGAAATAAAACTGTATTTTGCACTCACAAGAAAAACACCAGAGGCAATTTATTTTCATTTTTTGGATGGTGTTTAAGAGAAATAATAGGTATAATTAATCCAAGATTTACAAAATATAAATGTAATTGTTTGTTAGAAAAGAAGATGTGTTGTTGGCTCTTTTAAGAATTCGTTAACTATTATGTTCCATCTTTCAATCTTCATTGGCAGAAGTTGAAATTTTTAGAAAATTCTCTGAGAAACATGCTCATATAGTTCTTTAACCAAGTAAAAAAGAGTTATCATGCATAAAATAAAATTTTGACTTTTGAATTAAGGAAAAATACAATTGCCAATTATTAAATTTTAAAATGAACTTTTTCACATTTTTATTACACATTTTCAGCAGCTTTTTTGTTATTGCTATCCTCCCTTTATCTCATGTATCTACCTAAAACATAGAAATACTTTAGTTAGATGAAGTACAAACTTGGAGTAAATATAGATGTTTCAATTTCTAGCAGTATTAGAGCTCTTTCTCTTAAGATTCACTAGCAAGAATATTCTTTAAACATTTCATGGAAGCCACAATCATAAAATTAATTGAATATATCCCTCAAGGGCTTACACAATAGGGCTAAACTATTTATTGTTCAGGGCGTGTCTTACTCTTTTTTTTTTTTTGCTGCTATAACAACACCAAATGAGTGATTTTTAAAGATTAGAAATGTATTTCTCATGGACCTGGAGACTAGGAAGTCTAAGATCAAGGAGCTAACATCTTGTGAGGGCCTTCTGGCGCATAATCCCACACCAACAAGCAGAAGAGAAATATGTATGATAGAGGGAAAGGAATGGGCTAATTTCATCCTATTATAATAAACCCACTTTCATGATGGTGGCACTCATCCATTCATGAAAGTAGAGTCCTCAGGGATAAATCTCCCTTAAAACATATCAACTTTCTTTATGTTGTTATTAATTAATTTATTTAAACTCTCCACTCTTCTACCATGGCAATTGAATGTAAATATGTATTTTAGAGAGGTCATTCAAGCTATAGCAGGGGAATTTCACTAAACCAGTATTATTAACCAGTTTATTAATTTAAACAAAGGATAATCTTGTTATTCACAAAACACCATTCAGCTCCTAGAATCAGGGTGCAATTTTTATTCTCTTTGGAATTTTATAAAATTCATAGTTGCTCAGAAGTGCTTTTTCAGAGAATTTGCTTTCAGAGAATTTTCAGAAAAGTGCTTTTTCAAATAATTCACTGCTCCTTATAGCTAAGCTTATTTGATCACTCAGAGATTATTTTACTCACACAGTTTCTTCCAGATTAGAGCTTTTCTCTGACTATGGAAAGGTACAAGGGTTAGTATCAAAATCAGCACTAAATCACCACTTTTTCTGACCTGTCCAGAAGTATCTGAAGATCCCCTATTTCAGAAGAGCCTTGTTGTGCACTGGGGTGAGTCTTGTTGACCACCTCATTGCTGCTTCTATCATTCTCCACAGCAAGGTCTCTAAATTTCCCTCTTGTCCTACAATTTTACATCTGTTGCACTCTTAAAGATAACCTTTGCTCCTACTTGGTAAAAAAAAAATACACACTGTAGGGCAGGGCCTGCTTAAAGGGGTCGGGCACTGGCCCCATATGCCAGTGTTGTGTGAGGGGTCCCGGAGTGGCTGATGATGCAGATGTAGACCTTGCTTTTGAAATAGTATGGAGCGAGAAATGACTACAAGCTCTGAGGGACAAGTAGCAAAATTCTTTATTTCTAATCAGCTTAAATAGCCAGTCCTACACGTACACACTATTAATCTATAATCACACAGTGACTTCAGAGGTCTATTGAAAAATTCAATTACCCTTTCCATGAAACCTGCTAGTCTACTGATTAACCCATACACATTCTTCTAACCCTAAAAATAATAGTTTCATAAAACATATGTCAGCCATTTTGCCCACAGACCAATAAGTCACAATACCACAATAAAGAAAGAGTAGATTTTTCTTTAGATCTCTGGAGGTGCATAACCACCCGGGAGGCAGAAACTTATCTCGCTTAACCACAGCCCAGAGGTTCCAATAGCTTACGGAAGACATGCCTCACATACATTAGCCTCTTAGCTGTATCACTGGTGCTGGAATTTTACTGCAGCTGTGTCACTGATGTTGGATTTTTACTTCCAAGAATTCAGGCTTAACAGCTTTGTTTGTCGATTTCAGCCTGGCCTTTATGGAACTGTGTCAGCGAGAAATTGAAACTGCTTTTATCAGGCGGTCTGAGCACAGAGACATATAGGTTTTTAGACTATATGACTGAGGTGGCGGATTCAAACCCAGCCCCAGCCAAAACTGCAAAAAAACCCCACTTTGGCTGCAAATTTTATTTAATTGAACATATTTATTATAAATACACATGGGCTTCTCTAACATCAACTAGCAAATGGTCTTTCTATTCAAGTACATGTGAACAAATAGGAAATTTAATTATATTGTAGATCATGAAGTAAATCTAACAAAATTCTAAAATCTCGGCCACATACATACAACGCTCACAAAAATGTAATAATTTGTCCAAATTAATAAAGATAGGCAAATATTATGAGCAAAAATTCTAAGGTGAAACTACAAATGCTTAATAATCAGAAATGTTTTCAACCTTCATATTCATTGGGAAAGTTAAACCTATAAATTCTTTTTTACCCATAAGATTGTTAAACATTTAGATAAAATAAAAATATATTGTTCACTTTCTATATATTGATGAGATTGTGAAGACGTGGGCAATTCCATGAACTGTATAAGAAGCAAAAAATGTATATAGCATCTTTAAAGAGAATTTTGCAGTAGCTGTTGTATATGTCCTTCTACTTCAAGGACATATACATTACAAATGTACAGTTGCATTACAAATCACCTTTCTAGAGAAATGAGTGCATAGGTAGACTAGAACTACCAACCAAAATAGTCCTTACAGATAGCCTTGTGTACATTAATAACCAACCAAAAATAACTTAGTGATCATTACTAATAGAATTATTAAATTTGCTACATCTACCTCATGGAATATGATGCAGTGATTAGAAAGGACTTTATGAACTGATATGAAATGATCATCATGATGTATTTTTGAGTGAGAAAGATTTGGAATGATACATTTTTTGACCTTATTTATGAAAAGTGATACAAATGATGAAAATTATACAATCTTCATCACAAGCAGATATTTGCTATACATCAGTGTTTGTGTGTGTGTAGATATATTCAAATATATATATTTGAATCATAAATAAAAAAGATAAAGATGTGGAAAGAAAAATATCTGAGGTGATAAAGAATAAACTGACAATAGTGTTTGTCACTCTT
The DNA here is from genome assembly GCA_963574355.1 of Loris lydekkerianus. Classification (NCBI taxonomy): domain Eukaryota; kingdom Metazoa; phylum Chordata; class Mammalia; order Primates; family Lorisidae; genus Loris; species Loris lydekkerianus. The sequence goes on along the minus strand of CAUYPK010140781.1, from coordinate 66,471 downwards.
GGGGAAGGCAGGATGTATCACCAGCCAGTGAGAAAGAGAAGTGATAGTGTCTCAGAAATGGAGACCTTTTCTTTTGTCTATTCTATACAAGTGTAATTTCAAAATGAAAATAAAAAATAAAATAATGTGGCACTTATTCAACAAAAGATTTTTTAAATACAAAAGAGAGAGTTATGTGAAAGAGAGAAGGCAGGGGAGAGAGAATTTCACTAATACTTCTTACTAGCTGGATGATACTTACACTTACAATGCATGATATCTTCCTGATTCCCTCCATATCAACAGTTAAAAAGGAACAATAGTTCCCTGAAGCTGTAAATCTAGCAAGTAGAAGATCAATGCATCTTCCACATTTGCTAGTAAGAGAATAAATTACCAACCTTGGACAGACTAGCAGGTAAGTGACCAAGTCCTATTTTAATAGCAATTTTCTAATTCCATAGAGACCATAAAATCAGTTTATTCAAAACAAGACAAACAAAATTTTTGTTTTAAATAAAATAGCCAGGTTGGAATAAATCTTTATCAGAAGAATCAATTCATATGTTTTCTACTGAAACATCCATTCAGGACACCTGCCTCTCATTTCTTTTTGTTTTTCTTACCTCTTCCTAGGTGTCAGATATTTGATCAACAGTGATTCTTTATTCTAATAATAATGAATTTACTTGAGAAGGTCCAAATATTTTAACAGAAAACCAGTAGGAATCTGTGACTTGTGAATGTGGTGTAACCATTGAACCTCTGAATTAAGAGATATTTGCTTCTTGTTTAAGTGTCTGATGACTAGCAAGGCTGTTTTTGCTTTGGCTAATCTATAAACAAGGAAAAATCTGGTTGGTCTAGAGGAGTGCAAGCTTGACCCTTCATACCAAATCTTGGCCCTTAATAACCAGGCAGGAATTAGAAAATTCTTTCTGCTTCCCTAAATTTGAATTTGTGGTACAAATCACAATAACCTATCCTTTCCCTTAGGGAAAGTAAATCTTATTACAAACTGCATATCCCAAGATAACGTTTTCCACATAAAAAACTTTTTTCTACCCAGAAGACCAAAAGTCACAATATAACAAAGACATCTGTACCAGAATGTTTATTGCAGCCCAATTCATAATTGCTAAGTCATGGAAGAAGCCCAAGTGCCCATCGACCCATGAATGGACTAGCAAATTGTGGTACATGCATACCATGGAATACTATTGTGAGTATTTTGTGAAGAGGCGTCAGGTCCCACCTCTTGGTGGACTGTTGTCCTGGTTCTTTTGAAGAATCACAAGCAGGACCAGTGGGGCAGAGTGATTGCTGGCAGAAAGACATCCTATACAAACAGCTTTTGTTGCAGAAAAGAAGGAAGGTGTACAAAGTGAAAATATATTCCAGAGAAAGAATGGGTCAGTCTCTACGAGTGGGGGAAGACAGTGCTTTCCCTCTGTTGGCCTGGGCTGGGGAGGGCTTATGGTTATTCCCTTCCAGCCATGTAACAAAGCAGAAGTATAATACCTTCCAGAGGGGCATTCATCAGTGCCCGCACCATATAGGGAAGAGGATGAGAGGGTCCATCAAAGGTTTTTACAGCTAAATAAGTGGCTCTTGAACTGATCAGAAAAATAATTTGTTTACCACCTGCATCCAAGTTTATGCAGGGTTCTTTGAATGTGATCTCAAAATTTATGAGTGGGTGCCTATCTGGAACCTGGGCCCCTCAGGCCTGGTCATCCATGACTGTCAGGGCCTGAGGTTCCCCTCAGCTCCTGGGGGCGAAGGACAGTCTTTTATCTAAAGGCCCTGCTGTCCACATCTGGGGCACGGTTTTCCGGACCCCACAACCTTCCTGGGGCCCCACTTGTCTTGATTCACACTCCTTAGGCAAGTTCTCAGATTTCCTATGCCAAACAGGTCTTATTCTCATCTCCTGGGCTCCTTAGAGTAACCAGGGGAGCCATAGCCACAATAGCATCCCCCAATAATTTGGTATTTTGGGGCTACCTCTGTACTACCTCTATATCCCAGTTGTTGTAGACAGTGAAAGCCACTGACACTAGCTGGGTCATGTCTGTCTGCGGTCCCAAGGCCAATTTCTGAAGTTTTCTGCAAATATCAGAGTCTGGCATATACCAGGATTGAATTTCCAGTAGGCTGTCTCCTGGGTCCTAGTGTCTTAACAGAAGGGGCAGGAACTCCAGGGTTTGCACCATTTTTGCACTACTCACTATGTTTTACCAGACTCAGGAAAGCAGAGACATAAAGACGATGATGTGATGAGGCATCTTCAGTTTGAGCACAGGGGACCAGAGAGGTGAGGCTGAAGAGATAGGGAGGGCAGGCCTTTGTAGCCCATATTAGAATTTGACTTGGTCTAAAAGCACTGGAAATCCACTGATGGAAGGATTTGAACCCATAAGGACATATGTGGCTGCAGTGAGGTAACATGATCAAAGGAGGCAAAGCAGAAGGGGCAAGCATGGCTGAGAGACCACCACAGGAAGTGGGGATGAAGAGAGGGCTGTCTGCTGGGGTTGAGTGACCTGGCAACTGACGTGGGCTGGAAGGAAGGAAAATCAGATGACATTCAGATGTGCGGCAAAACTCCTCAATTGATGGTGGTGTTATCTCAGCAAGCACCAAACAAACCTCAGGTGGTGATGGGGGCAATAAATAGGGCACAAAGTTTTGAACAGGTGGACTTTCAGAGGTCAAGGAAATATGCAGAGAAATAAATGGGAGCTCACACGAGAAATCTGTGCTAAATATACACATCGGTGACTCACTGAGAGGGTGGTTGAGGGTACTCTTCCCCAAGGAAGAGTAAACATGAGATGAGAAAGGCCCAGATTATAACCCAGGGTGCCACAATCTTTAAAGGTCCTATAAAGAAGGACTCATCAAAGGAGAGTGAGGAGAAAAATTTAGTGAGAAGAAAATCCAACAGAACAAGGAGGCTGTAGGAGAGAGGGAAAAAATGAAGGGGAGCATGTAACTACTGTGGAGACACTAGGTAACTGAAAAGTGGACATTGGTTTACGTATTTGCACGTTGCGAGTGGCCTTGGGAGGAATCATTTCAGGAGCACGGTGGGTGGAGTGCCATGGCACTCTAGCCTGGGTGGCAAAGTGAGACCATCTCAGAAAAAATAATTGCTCCTAAGAGACTACTGAGTGTGTAATATTCTAGCTTAGGTTCAGAGTTTTTCTCTAGGTTATACATGACTGTGTAACTGGCGACTTTGCCTGTATGTAATAATTCAAGATTTGTGTTTCCATTTCTGTTGTAGGCCTCCTGATTCATAACAAAACTAACATCTTATTTCAGAGAAATAGATATGCTCAGGTTATGCCAGTGCATTTAATGTGTAGCATCTCATTTTGTGGCACTTAGGACAGAGAGCGAGAGAGAGCTGAATGAAGGGGCAGGAGGCTTTCGGACTCTAAGACCTAGTTCTGGCTTGTCCTTGATCTGTGGCTTTGATGAAGCCCCTTCCATATTTGGGGTGAAGTGCAAATCAAAGTAAGACATAGGCAGTATGTTTTTGTGTGTTCAGTCACACAGCACAGGAGCTGGGGGGGGGGGGGGGACATTGCATCATGATGTGTATTCAAAGAGCCTCAGTGAGTGCCAGGGAGGAGGACAGACTGTAATAACATTTACAAACTACTCCTTCACCAGTGAATCCAGTCCAAAAGTCATTTATTTTTCATTTGAGAATGATACCAAATCATGACATGAGTGAAAGATGAGTTAGGATATCTTATCCCTCACACAGATCCTCACTCCTGGGACCATTGTTTCTTCAAAAGGAAGAAGAAAAATTCTTCCATATTTGTAGAGGCCTTCTTTCCAAGGGGTCAGGGGAACCTATAGATGTTTGGGGGACGCAGGAAAAAAAGGGAAGAAGCTTTCTCTATGTTGGCATGTGTGTTTCTTCGTTTGTGTGTATGTGAAGCCAATTTGTAAATTCAGATCACAAAACCCCTGAAGAAGTTCAAGGCAGTGTTTATAGGATGTTTCAAAAGTCCACTTTAAAGAAAAAAATTCAGTTGTTAACTTGTAATTAAAGAGTGTGCTTAAAAAATTATGTTGATTTACTAGATGTTTTCCCTGTGACTAGATGTAACTTGGTCTAAATTTTGTCTTAACTTCACACCCATAAATTGCTCTGACCTCCAGCTACTGTATCATTATATCCTGGTTAAGGATAAAGTGGATCATTATCTGAAATTTTTAGTAGTCTCATGTTGGAGGTTACTCTAAGCATGTTCTTCTATGTGTTGAGAGATCATTAGTTTTAGGTCACAGAACTGCTCTTCTTTCCAACCTCCCCTTGTGGTGGCAATATAGGTATAGAATAAGGATGAAATAGCACATCTTTCTATGAGACTCCACCACATTTGAATGAAAACTCCCAAACTTTGAGGCTTTTGACTCTGCAAAACAACTATCAGAAAAGGAAGCAAGCCTTTGACTTATGAGGAAGCACTAATGGGTTTCAGTGTCTCTGTCACAAAGCTACTGTTTGAAAAATACTGTCAGACATTTCTGGAAAGCAGCTGACCCATAAGAAAAATGGAGTTCATGCCAAACCTCGAACCTCACTGCATTGCACCATTAGATAGAATTTGACTGAAGCCCAAAGACGAGTGAGCATAGCCTGTAGCCTATAGAGCCTGCCTAACTTCTTGAAAATCCTTTATTGAAAGAATTCTTAACAGTGAAGTTTCTCCAGGAAATTTAATTTGCTTGGTTTCTTAATAAATCTCCGTCTAATTTCTCAGTAGACCATGTGGACAATATTTACTTGATTTGAATAAATGATTAGCAATATGTATAAAGGAGCTTCTCTTTAAAGTATATAAATTGATTAATGACTTGGGAAAAATTCATTTTATGGCTCTTGGCTGCATTATTAGTTATTTTATGATAATGAGATTTTGTTGCTTTAAAATGCAACTTTGCAGCTTGAGCAAGAGCAAAATCCCATCTCTACAAATATTAGAAAAATTAGTCAGGTGTGGTGATAAGCACTTGTAGTCCCAGGTCCTAGGGAGGCTGAGACAGAAGGATCACTTGAGCCCCAGAGTCTGAGATTGCTGTGAGCAATGATGATGCCACTGCACTCTAGCCAAGAGACAGACTCTATCTTAAAAAAAAAAAAAAAAAAAAGCCCAAAAGTAAAATGCAACTTTCTTTATGGAACCCAGTTATGGTCACATGTGTTTGTGATCATACTCACCTTGTCACCATTTAGGAACTTTGGGGGCTTTTAGAGCTAATAAATGAATTTGATAAAGTTATAGGAGACAAACACATCAGTTGTGTTTTTATACACTAACAATGAAGTATCTAAAAAAAAAAAATCATGGAAAGAATCCATTTATAATAGCATCAAAAAGAATAGAATACCTAGGAATAAACTTAGCCATGGAGGTAAAATATTTGTATATTGAAAACTATAAAACATTGAAAAATATCAAAGAACTTCACTCTTCCTGATTCCAAAATATATTACAAAGCTACAATAACTAAAACAGTATGGTACTGGTCTGAAGACAGACCAATGGAACAGAACATAGAGCCCGGAAATAAATACCTGTATATTTATATGGTCAAGTGATCTTCTACAAGGGTACCAAGAATACATAATGGGGAAAAAGTAGTCTCTTCCACAAAAGATGTTAGGAAACTGGACATCCACATGCAAAAGAATAAAATTGAAACCTAATCTTATATCACACACAAAAACCAGTTAAAATGGATAAAAGAAAATGTAAGACCTGAAACAGTAAAATTCCTAGAAGAAAACATAAGAGAAAAGCTCCAAGACAATGATATTGGCAATTATTTCTTGGATATGACACCAAAACCACAGACAACAAAAGCAAAAATAGACAAGTAGGGCTACATCTAACTACGAAGCTTCTGCATGGTTAACAGAGTGAGAACTCAACCTATGGAATGAGAGAAAATATTTGCAAACTATGTATCTGATAATGAGTTAAAATCCAAAATATATAAAGAATTGCTATAATTCAATAGCAAAAATAAAACAAGACAAAAACAAATAGCTAATTAAAAATGGTCAAACGATTTGAATAGACTCTTCCCCAAAGAAGATATATAAATGGTGGATGACAGGTAGATAAAAATGGTGCTCAATATCACTTATCATCACTTATCATCAAGAAATCCAAACCTAAACCTCCCCCAGGGGGGTCTAAGGTTTCCTCACTTTATCTGTTCACCATCCCACCTCTTCACTCAATCCCCATAAATTCTACACACCTGCCCCTACCTTCTATGTTGTGGCCGTGAGGTGGATGTTCCTCCACATTACTTAGGTTGTAGTAAAATTTAGGTGTGATAAAATTAAGATAGGAGACTGGAAAGCATTAGATACTTTATATGCCATTCCTTAATACTTTACCATTTTGAATTCAATTTTATGAGTCCTTATAATATTGTTCAATTTGATTATATTACAGAAATCATAGAAATTGCACTAGAAAGAGCATTGAGCTTGTAGTCAGAAGATATGGATTCTCTTACCTTAGTTTGTTGTGAACTTTAGTCACTTTATTTATTCTTTCTTTCAAAAAGATTACAAGAACGTATTTCTCAACCAGGTACTAGTCCATAAAAAAATAAGACATATATGTAAATCCTTTATTTCAAATGGAGAAAAGTGATTTGCCTAAACTCTGCATTCAGGCCAAAGTATAACTACAAGATTTGGAGACTTGAATTCTACTTAATTTTCTTAAATAATGAAGGAAGCTGAAGGGTCTTTAGAGGTCATCTAATTCAACACCTCTGTCCTCTTTTACCTCCCAACTTTACTGCAGGAGGTGAGGAAAATGAAGCCTGGAAGATAAGTGGAATGTGCTAGATTAGTCTCTCTGCTGGTTAATTTCAGAGCAAGGCCCTATGTCCTCTCTGTGGGGTCTCATCCCCTCCTATGTGACTAGGTTCTGGCACTGCAGTGTTAGCCTGCAGTGGGTGCAGATGGCCAGGAATTGGGGTGATCAGAACACCCTGAACACTTTGGCTTTTCTCCAGTTGAACTTTACTCTGGATGGGGTACAAGTTCCTTCTCCTTAATAGCTTGACCCTTTAGACTTGGCTTAGGTTTAGTTTTCTCTTATCTCATTTTTATTCAATAGAAGTTTGGTTTCCACAAAGCTCCCTAAGAAAGTGTCTTAACTTCAGCGCACAGTTGCAAAACCTCCTCTGAGCCTTTACTAAATGCCAGGCGCTGTGGTAGCCCTCATGACCCACTTACATCTCATCATGCCATCTTTATAATGCTACTACCTGTCACTTACATCAAAGAAAACACAAGCTCAGATGGCTACCTAGATGTTTCTTCTTATTAAATGTCAGGATGCCAAATGTCAGGATGTCAGTCCTGCAGATAGAGTGGAGATTGGCATTGTTCCCCTCCACTCACACATTGCTGTTTAAATTATTAGGTTGACAGCATGGCAAAACCAGCTGGTCTCATATACTATCCAGAAGACATATGCTTTATTTGCTCTTATTTGAGGGTGGGAGGGGAAGAAAAGAATATTTCTCAAAAGTCTTTTTTTATTCTATTGACATCTGCACATAACATGACTTTCCTGGAGGTGTGTGGCTGCAGGTGCATTCTGTGGTGGTACTGTATACATTTATACCTTCCATGAGCAAGAATATATTTTTTGCTGGCCTTGACACTGTAGCTAACTCCTTATACAATTACTTCCTTTAAAAAACAAACAAACAAACAAACAACCCTTTTAAAATGAGTCTTACCTCTAAAACCACCTTAATGTTCAGTGAGCTACTGTTTACTGAATACATTTCCTGGATTATTTACTTGCAATGAGTCATGGCCAGTTATTTTTCATATTTTTGTTAACTTTTCACCTATTTATGTCTGCCAATGACTTCCAATTCCTAAGGAATAAGAATCTTGCTTTACACACTTTTCCTTCTCCTCTGTAGGGACCCAGAATTGTTTAAAGTAGAAGCTGAGTAAATTTTTTTTAGTGGGCCTAGATAGTGGTCTGCTGCTATCCATTTATTTGTTAACTCAGTTTAGATTCAGAAATAAATAGAACTGATGCTATTTTTCCTGACCCCGAAACACGTTTAACCAGTGCTATATAAATGAGGAAACAGCAACAGTTGTGAGTTGCTAGGACAACGCGGCTCGTTAGTGGAAGCATCAGGACGTGACTTTTCAGTTCAGTGCTCTTTGCACTAACCAAAGGCTGCGTCCAGTCACCTAATGGGGCAGGAGGAAATGGGACATGAAATAGGTAAGTCTGTAAGGGAGAAAGGACCAGAGATACTGGGAGAGTGAGATAGATTCCGGTCAGGGGAAGGGGCCACCGGGACCATGGGGGAATTTAACAGTAAGGGCAACAAAAACAGGGAGAGACACAATGGAGGGGAGACTGCACCCAGCTTCTGTCTTGCCAAGGTCTGCACCAGCAGCAGCAGGTAGCACATGGGTGTCCCAAGGATGGCTGCAACAGTGCCTCATGTCCCACAGGTCCTCCTGCGGTGCTGCACCATGCTCCCACTAAGGGGGAGTGTCCAATTCCCCTCCCTTGAATCTGGACTGGTCTTTGACTTTCTGGTAACCAGGAGACTGTGATTTCTAAGGCTCAGTGCAAAGAGGCTGCACAGGTTTTGTCTGTTTCTCTCTGACCACTCACTGGAGGCAGGGGTAAGGGACAGCCACCATGTATCAAGACCAGCTCCCCTGAGACTGCCACACCGGAAAGGCTACATGCAGACATACCAGTGGACAGTTCCGTCTGAGCCCAGCTTTCTAGGCAAGATGCCAGACATGTGAGCAACCCCTTCTTGGACCCTCCAGAACAGCCCATCTGCCTTAATAGAAGCCTGAGGGGTGAAAGGTCAAGGCTGACTGAATTCCTGACCTACGTAACCCATAAAGTATACAAAAACAGTTTTAGACCACTAAGTTTTGAAGCAAATTATTACATTAACTAATAGAACCCCAGCTTTTTCTACATATACTGTATAAACATGCCACTTGGGCCTTTTTCATTATGTGACTCTTGCTTGCATGTCCTGGCCCTGAGTGGAGAGTTGCATGACCCAGTGTTAACAGGCCCTGTGGGTGTCCCTCAGGCCCTCTAAGCCACTGAGCTGCTGTTTGCAGGGGGACGCTGGATGGTGTTATGAGTCATGGAACAGCTCAACAGAAATTCCATTTTTAGTTCAGTGTACAAACAGAAATTGATTCTATTTGAGAAGAAGAATTTAAAACACCCTGCATGGTGCCACAGTGCCAAGGAGAAAGCTAACCCTGGGAGAGAGATGATGACAAAGTACGCAGACCCGGAATGCTCAGGCTACAGGGACAAAGAATCACACTCTTCACACCTATGTTCCCTAACAAATTAATCAGGCAACATATTCCACAAAGTCTACCAGAGAAAAGTGTGTTCAAAATCACTTTTGGGTATAAAAAATCCCATTATTCTCATTTTTTGTGCTGGGTTCTGAAAGTTAGGGCTGGTATGGGAATGATGTGAATGTGATAGGTGCACGGAATATTGTTGTTTCCAAAGATAACTAGGAGGGATCTCTTCTCTCATGTACCCCATCCCTTTGAGTCTGTGCTGACCTTGTGATTCTTTTGACCAATAAAACATAGTAGAAGGCTGGGGCATGGTGCCTCACACCTGTTATTCTAGCACTCTGGGAGACCTGAGCAAGACCAAGACCCCATCTCTACGAAAAATAGAAAAACTAGCCAGGTGTCCTGGTGGAATTCTATAGTTTCAGCTACTTGGGAGGCTATAGAAAGAGGATCTCTTGAGCCCAGGAGTTTGAGGTTGCTGTGAGCTATGATGATGCAGTGAGACTCTACCCAGGGCCACAGAGTGAGACTCTGTCTCAAAAAATAATGAATGAATGAATGAATGAATAAAGAAAACACAGTAGAAGAGGAGTTCGGGCTTTAAGAAGCCTGGCAGCTTCCATTTTTCCTGCTCTGGAGGAATCCAGAGCTTCCATGTAAGAGGTCCAACTACTCTGAGACAGCCATGCCACCTAAGGCCCAGCCTTCCCATACAGAGAGGTCACTTAGAGGAGGACTCAAGCCAAGTCCCAGCTGCCAGCTGCACCAATTTGCCCGCTCTGAGAGGGAGGTCATCTTGAGAGTGGATCCTCCAACTCTAGCCAGGCTTACGGAGGTGGGGAGCCCTGCCTGCTGAGACAAACTGCAGACTCACAAACAAGTCAACAGAGCTGCTGGTCTCGGCCAGGAAGTTTGGAGTGGTTTGTTGCCTAGAGACAGACAGCCAAAACAGGATGAACAGGCTTAGCACTGGCTTGTGGGTGTGGAACAGCAGGGGTCTGAATGAAAGTGCCAGAACAAGGCTTGGGGACACAGGGACAGGCCTCAGCACTGGAGTCAGAAGAGGGTGGCTGAAAGTCATAAAACAGATGCCTTGGAGAGAGTGGCATTAGAAATAAGACAAAGTGAAAAAAAGGGAGACAGAGCCAAGGAGGGGAGACAGAGGCAAGGGGAAGTTCAGTAAGTTTTTTAAGTGCCAGACCAAGATGAAATTTTAAAGGGTTTTCTTTTTTTTTTTTTTTTATGACCCTGTTATAGAAATTGCTTAAAGAATACAACTAAGGCAAATGCAAAATAAACATTTCTTAAATATATGTGACTTTTACAGGGCTTGAGGCAAGTGTTCCTCCCCAGCCCATGGCAAGGGCAAGAGAAGCAGAAGGTAGACCAAAGACCAAAGCCACTGCCAAGCCTTCCCCATGTCAAGGAGGGTCCTGTGCAGTCCTGATGGGTGAGACAAAAGACGACCAGGACATACTTCAAGGCACCGTGTATTTTACAGGGGCCTAACTTCTTGCATGGGCTCAGACATTGCCATCTAATCCTTTTGTTATCTTCATAAACCTTCAAGTTAAAGAACCACTCTGGGTACTATTATATACATACATGTTCAGGAGGCACTCTGCCAATGTGGAGATTCTCCTACTCAGAACCTGCATAATAAAAAGCTAGGTAAGCATCATCATTTGCAGAATTCTATCTTAATTATGTCTATTTCCAACTGTGTGTACGATGTGGCACATTAGCATAGATCATAATTGATGCTCTATCACCTTAAAGAAATTGGATTTGTTATCCCACTCATCTCTTGCTTCAATCACATTAAGAATGTGCTAAATTTCTAATGTCTCAGCAAAAGCTACACTGAGAATAATATTTGTCATATCCCTTAACAGAGCTGAGCCTAAGTTAAACATCCAAAGATGTTCCTTATATCTGTGCCTCTTTTTGTAATACATTACTCCTCATAGGAGAGAGGAATATCTCATCCCCTACTAATGACCTCAGTCCTCTGGTGCCCACCAACAGCCTTTCTCATGTTCTTTGTGCTCCTGACCCAAGAACATTTGCTTATTTTCATGATGAAATATTATATGTGACATACATTCCTTGAATAAATTTTATTGACATGACAAAATGTTTAAAACATCATTTATTTTGAAAAGGATAGAAAATCATATGACATACACAGTATTAAAAAATGAATATGAAAAGAAAAGCAATAAATAATTAATATGTAAATAAATCTTAAAAATTAAAAAATGAATATGGGTTGGACATTTTATTGTCTTAACTACTAACAGTAATATTCCTCTTGTAGGGGGGAAGCATCTTTGCTTTAGAAAATAATTTGATACAAGCACTTGAGTTAGAAAGGAAGACCCAAGGCCCCAGCAACCTTGCCCCAGAGGAGGGACTACATTCGTTCATTTGTTAATATACTCACTAACTTTGAAAAGTCCTGGCCAAAATGTAATATATACCCTTGGACAAAGGGCCCATGGGGGAGACTTGGGTCTTCCCCTTTGTCAGAAGCTCTGGTACTTTTACTCCTTCTGTATTCCTTTCTGTCTAATAAAGTTCTATATTACCACTGGGGGAGAAAAAAAGGAAGACCGGAGAATGGAGAGTTGGTAGAAGCTGAGAAAAGAGCAGAAGTGGCTGAACTGCTCTGCTCGAGGCCAGGGTCAGGGAAAGGGAACTGGGAGGCATTCCCAAACTGGGCACAGCGGGGCAGTGGGGATGGCCAGAGGATATTGTCAGGAAGGTCTCTGGCTGTAGTGCACACTTCTACACCCTGGTCTTTGGCTTACAACAGGCACCACTATGAGTGGGGCATGCACGCGTGTGTCTGTGCTCACTCATGCACAAGTGTGTGCATTGTGGGAGGGGGTATACCAGTTTATGAGCAGAGATAGCATCTCTGGAGGCAGGAGCAGGGAGAATTGACTATGAGAAAATAATCTCCAGTGACCTACAGAAATTTGGTAGAGGGTTTTGGCTTTCTACAAGGAGAGAAATGGGTTTGGGTCATTTCATCCAGACCTCAAAATCCATGCAATTCCCATTGACTATAGGTATATCTCTAATTACATAGCTGGAAAGAAGAATCAAATGTTAAGATTACTTATCTCATAGAGGGGAGATGATTTTCTTCTTTAGAGTTTTCTCTACTGTGTTTTCTATAATGGGTATTTATTATTTTTAAAATTAGAAAAAGTTAAAATATTTTTAAAAAATGTACGTGTTGAGCTTCCCTGGCTTTAGCCAGGATGTTAGGAAGGACATAACAAGCTGGTCTCATACCTGGGGTTAATGACTGATACTGTCTAATGAATGATTAGTCATAACCATGCAGGGGCACACATGCATTTTGGCAGAGGACTCGTGAAGACTGCAATTCTGTCAGGTAAAGGAATATAATTTCAACCAGAGGAAGGCAAGTATGGCTCAAGTCAAGTAGCTCTGTATTTTACCTATCTGAAGAATAATCTTCCTCTTTAGCTAAACATGCAGATAAGCCATGAAATGAGATGGAGACAGTATTTCATGAATAATTTTTGAGAAAAGGAGAAGCTTTCTCCAAGGTATCCAGAGACCTGTGGAAATTCTGGGTGTATCTGGGGAAACTGGCACTAATATTTCCTAGTCTGTTTGTGATCTATTGTGCAATGTTTACTTCTGGAATTTTTTTTTTTTTTATACATTGGGACCTTTTCTTTGCCTCCAGTGTGGATAAAATCTTAAATAGCTTGTAGTTCAGAATTTGTGAACATATGTTCATGAGGGCAGGGACCATGTATTTCCTCCCCAACTACATCGCTAGGATGAAGCCTGAGACATAGACAAATATATAATGATAATAATAACTTCTACAATTGAGCATTGATGGTGTGACAGGTCTTATTCTGAGTACAGTAGAACCTTCATAGTTGACCATCTCCCTGCCTTGACTGCCTCTTTCAGGTGACCTCATATTTCCTCTCCTCTCCTCTCCTCTCCTCTCCCCTACACTCCTCTCCTCTCCTCTCCTCTCCTCTCCTCTCCTCTCCTCTCCTCTCCTCTCCTCTCCTCTCCTCTCCTCTCCCCTACACTCCTCTCCTCTCCTCTCCTTTCTTTTGTCTTTGAGCCAGAGTCTCATCAGTCGCACTGGGGTTGAGTGCTATGGCATCATAGCTCACAGCAACTTCAAACTATTGGTCTCAAGTGATCCTCTTGCCTCAGCCTCCCGAGTAGCTGGGACTACAGGCATGGACCACAATGCCCAGCTATTTTTAGAGATGAGGATCTCACTCTAGCTCAGGCTGGTCTCAAACTCCTGAGCTCAGGCAATCTACCTGCCTTGGCAGGTGACCTAATTTTCATACAGTGGGACATACATTGGGCCTAGTTCCTTATGTTGACCACCTCTATATGTTGACAAGTCTGTTACAGTCCCCCAACTTACAGAAGTTCCACTGCACTTTTTTTTTTTTTTAGAGACAGAGTCTCACTTTATTGCCCTCGTTAGAGTGCTGTAGCATCACAGCTCACAGCAACCTCTAACTCCCGGGCTTAGGCGGTTCTCCTGCCTCAGCTCCGGAGTAGTTGGGACCACAGGTGACTGCCACAACACCGGGCTAATTTTTTTGTGGCAGTTTGGCCCGAGGCTGGGCTAGAACCTGCCACCCTTGGTATATGGGGCTGGTGCCCTACTCACTGAGCCACAGGCCCATTCCACTGCACTTTAAACATATCCTGAGGATCTCATGCATCCTCAGAACATGAAGGAAATACTATCATTTCTATATTTTACAAATTTAAAAATCTGGGGCCCAGGTGGGTTAAGTTACTAACTTAAGTTCACTCAGATGGGAAATTGTGAAGCAAGGCAGTGAACTCCGACCGTCTGATTCCAGAGCTGGTATTACCACGGCTACCCTGTGGTAGCTGCTCAGAAAATGGAAGAGAGGCATAGAGGGAGGCAAACCGGGAGGAAATTGGTCTGTTTCCTAAAGTATTTTTCTTCTATATATTTTGTTCTCCTTTAATGAGAGGATTCTGTAGATGTCAATAATTCCTTCTGAATTCAGTTGGGGACCCCTTGAAAATAAGCAACAGAGATGTTTGCTTTTGTCCATCGTGAATAGGAATTTGACTCCAGGCACCCCTATCCTAACCCTTCACATTAGATGAATACTTTGGAGTCCGCTTTGCATTAATTTAGCTGGTTGGCTGAAGGTGTATCAGGTAAGAAGGTTGCTCCCATCCCAAAACACTAGAGGGCAGTATTTCAACAGGCCTGAGGATTTTGAAGGCATCCTAACGTGTGCTTCCATTGTTTTCGGCAAAAGAGCCTATTGGACGGATTATTTCAGCTCAAGAATTTTAGAGTCCAGGGGAGGATGCATTTTAATGACTCCAGGGAACGGATCAAATTAAACACATTATCCAGGATTTTCTTCCCTGGCCTCCTCTCACCCGCCTTCTCAGAGCTTCTGTCTGCGCTGCATGAGTTTCAGCCTGGTGCCCTGAATCATCTCCTTGCAAAAAAGGCAATCCTTGTTAAAGAACCCAGGGTCAGAAAAGGCCTCAGTAGTTTGTCTTGGTGCAGATCCTCCAAGGTCACCTTCCACAGGACAAACTTAGGAAGCACTGAAAGTTGTGTGCCCAACCAGCATGCCTGTAGCTGGACAGGGTGGCCCTTGACAGGGAAAAACAAGCCAGACCCAGCCACTGCCACATCCCTGATGAAACTTACCCTGAGCTACACGTTTTTCTGGGAGCTTTACCTGTAAGATCTCTAATCTTCCCCCAAACCTTGCAAGAAACATAATTTTACTATTTTGCAGACAAAGAAACAAATACAGAACCATTAAAATACATAACCAAGGGCACAAAGCTATCAAATATGGACCTGGGACTCACACCAAGATGTCTAGCCCCAGAGCCTGGAATACACATGGCATCTCCCTAGAGCCAAGGCCCTGCTGCTTTACTCCCTCTAAGCATCCCGTTACACTTGGCCAGAAATGTACACACTAAATGACTTCCCCGGTGGGAATAGGGGAGGGAGTGGACAGGGGCCAGGCTGCTCCTTTGGGCTTCTTGAGTATAAACTTCAACATTCTCTTCATCTTCTATCTTGTGCAGCTTCTGGAATAATCTGGCATTTAGTGGGTGCTCAGTTCTGCACAGAGCAACTTAACTGCATTTAATGATACTCTTAACCCCTTGAGTTATTTGACCAAGTTATTCATGATTGTAAAGAAGTTTGTTTCTGCCTTACCTTTATATAGGAGTTGTTTCTGTCCAGCTTCTTGTTAAACACCCTCAGAAACCCACAAGTAAGTATTGTATTGCTTTCTTAGCTTTATTCTGACTGATAAGAGACAGAAGTGATTTTTTTTTTTTTTTAAGGCAAATCAATCAAAGCAAGCAGCTGTAACCTGATTGTAGAGCAATCTGCATGATAAGAGCTGGCCATGGAGAAATAATTTCCTATCACAGTGTGGGATAATGTGCAAATGAAATTTAAACTTCAGGCTCCCTCACATCACAGAATGTCAGAGAAGTGCCAAGCAAGTGTGTTTATGAATGGGAAAGCCAACGCTGTTATCTTTACTCCCACATTATTCTCAACCTTGTATTCTTAAGGGACAAAATAGCCCTAACATTATTAAATATTTCACGCCACCTGGTCCAAGCCACAAACTTAAAAATATCTACCAGCTGCCCACAGAGAAGTTTATTTAAAGAAAATAATCCATTTAATTGGAAAATCTCAGAAAAGTTCTCTTCTGATTAAAATATTGGCTGCCTATCCTTTAGTGTGGTTGAAACTGATGTAGCAAAGGCTGGGAAATTACTCATTAACCATGTCATAGAAAGTGTCACCTTTCATGGAAACTTGAATGAGGTGATTCAGGAGACGTTTCCACGGACTTTAAAATTCTTGTAAGTGAAGCATATGAATGGTGGTTTCCTTTAATCTTAATAAAGCCCACCATGTTGTCTTGGAAAGACTCGGAACCATCATGTAAATATCCTGCACTGGTGTCAGTGGGCTCCTCACCTCTCCCCAGAGCCATCTTTTAACTCCTGCAAACAGGAAAGGCCACACGTGGTGAAAACACTTCAAAGAAAAAGAAAGAAACTGCAGTCATTAAAAGTGGGTCACCCATGAGAGAGATGGGTCAGGAAATGGTCACTATATCTAAATGAGAGAGCTCTGTGGCTCTCCTCACTGTCTTGAAAATCAGCTGGTACATGACAAACACAACTGTCAGCACAAATCCTATAATTCTTTCTTTCAACTCTGTGCCCAGCAGTGCAGCCCTGACAAGAGAATGGCTCTGTGAATGCCCTGACGTGCTCCCCTGACGACTTGCAAGTTTGTGGTCCCTGTGGAGTGAGTGTGGCAGCCGGCTTGCACATTGAGCAGCCCCAGATAGCTCACTCACCACCCTGGTCCTTTCACCTACTTAGCAAACATTTCACAACATAGCAGTGAAAAAGGAAGTCAAGGTTCTCCCTCTCATAGGACTGAATTCTAGCCAGGGGGAGAGAGAGTGAATAAATAAGAAAATAATATTAATACTTGTTATGAAGAAAATAAAACATGAGGAGGGGAGGGCCTGGGGAACCTTTGTAGAGGCCTCTGAGGAGTGGCTGGTGAAGAGGCTAAGAGGCTAGCCACACATAGATTGGGGCCAGAGCATTCCAGCTGGAGCAAACAGCAAGTTCAAAGGCTATAAGGTGGCATCAGCCTTGGTGCCCTTGAGAAGCAGCAAGACCAGTGGAGCGGGAGTGTCATTAATGCGAAGGTCATGGAGATGAGGTTGGGGAGAAGCAGCTGTGCTGTGCAAGGGAGTCTTGACTGCACTTTGGCCTGTGACCCATCCTCAGTCATTGGATAAAGGACATTTCAGGACAGCCACAGTCCCTGCGCCTTGTCAGGGTACCAGTTAGGATCCAGCCATAATCACAGGTGACAGGTATGGCTAAAAATTTCCTCAGAATGACCCCTTTTTCCTCCAATGTGAGATTTGAATCTGAAAAGTCAGATAGAACAAAAGCAAACACTCTTGTTCTTCAGCTTTGTAAAACCCATCCATTTCCTCTGCCACTTTAAAGACAAAGCCAATATTTCAAAATATTCCAAGCACCAGTAGTTTTTCCTATTGTATCACTGACTAGCCCACATGAGAGTTCATCTCAGAGTGTCATCAAAACAGCACTCTCTCTGCTGATCTGAACCATTTTTAAACATCAGATTATCACGGAGAACTAAAGTACAGCCCAGAAGGCTGGGATTTCAGTATGTGCTGTAGCCTAAAGGGCCACCCCACCTAGCTCTGCCCTCCTCTCTGGTATATGTTTTCTTCTCCCCTAAACTTTCCCTATTATGATCCTATGTTAGTGGTGGAAAATTCTTGGTCTTGGGAAATAGCTTTGAATGACAACCAATCCAATGGCACCTAACGAGAGTCCTCGTGGGACTTGGTGCTTTGGGAGAAGGATGTCCAGATACTAGCACACCAACACAGAGCAAAGTCGGGTTCGGGTCAGCCTTCCCTGCCTGTCGCGGCTGCCCTGGTGGCAGTGTCATCTCAGAAGCAAGCAACTCCGGCTTTGACCTCCACTTCGTGTCCCAATCTTGCTCTAGGCTTTTCATCTAGTCCTATGGAAGTCACCCAGGCGATAGATATTTCATATAAGGGACTAAGCGTCAGTTCCTGGCGTGGGTCCCAGCCCTGTTCTGGGCGCAGTGAGTCCGGCTGGGCGCAGCCACAGGGTCCCCGCTGCAAAGCCCCCACTCAGCCTTCTCGGCTACCCGGACTGCGCCGACCAGACTCAGGGGGCTGGTGGGTTTCCTTGCGAGGACAGCTCTGCGGAAACTGGAGCCCGATGAACCTCGTGTGCAGTGTGCCAACCTCTGTGCCCCCCAGAACCCGGAAAAACGAATCTCCACGCTCCTGGGCTTTCCTACGCCGCAGGAGCCTTCTGCCATCAGGACGTCGGGATGGAAAGAGGAAGAAACAGTTAACATTTAGTTTTATCGTCTGCGATTAGTTCCACTCTAAGCCCTTAAGAATCAAAAGGGAGGGACGACCCCAGGGGAGGAGACCCTAGTGTATGCCGTAAAGAAGATGGAGAGGCCTTGGCCCTGCCCTCCTGCCAGGACAGACAGGAGAGGAGGGTGGTCAGCAGGAAGGTGGCGCCAGCAGAAGGGGCCCTGGGCGCGCTGGAGGCCGCTGACTGGGGTGGGGCGCACAGCCGAGCCTCCCTGGGCAGGGAGCGGAGCAGGACAGCCCCCCGCCAGCCGGCCCTTCTCCTCCCCACCCAAGGAGGCCTGCAAGATCCTTGTGAGATGCTGTGCACACTGCCCCCGGGACATCGTCACCGGCCCATCCCAGATACTGGCACACTCTTCCCTGAATAAACAGAGCAAGGAACATTGATTCAGAGATGGGCGAACGTCGAAAAAAACCTTGCTACACCTTCAGTTGCGATGACCGATCAGTGCAGGAGGGTGATAAACTTAAGGGAGTCCAATAAATAGGATTCTTCCCCCCAACATTTGGACTACTATCCAGGGATCTTGGGAGACAAATAAGTTGTATTTGGGGAGTCAAAACACAAGGACTTGACTGAGTGGCTTTGGGAGTTAGATGAAATAAGCATGGGTCTTATTATTATTATTTTGTACTGTGGGTATTTGCAGAATTTTGTTGTACCGCATAGCTGGGATTTACACCTGTGCGGTAGGTTTTTGACTGGTGAGACCTGGACGGCTTTGGGCCTTGGATATGAGTAAACACAGTCCAGTGAGATTTTGACCTTGCAGCCAATGGCAACTTTATCCACAGACAAGTGCTGTTTTTATACTGGCAAAGGAGCCGGTGTCAGGCTTTACAAATATGCAGAGCTGCAGGGTTGCAGGGATCAGCGTGTGGAGGCAAGGCTTTGGTCAGAGGGAAAAGAGAATGTTTTCATATAGTACTCTTCAGAAGAACTAAACTAGCACACAATGGAATTAATTAGAAACTTAAAAAAATCTAGAAAATTACAAAGTAAGAGTGTGTTTCACATAATATGTAAGTCAAAGAAGAGTTCACAAAAAATTAATATTTTGGACTGAATAAAATTCAAAGCATGATGTGCCAAAATTATTGAGATATGTCTAAAGCAATGTTTAGAGGAAAATTGATAGCATTAAAGGCTTTCATTTAAAAAGAAAACTGAGTTATGGTTTTCATAACCCATTTATGGCCATAAATTAGTTTCATAGTAGGGCTGAGTACATTGGATACTTTTTCTTCCATTCTCAAGATACTTTACTAAGAAGACTATGTTCCAGCTCCATCCATGTAAACATGAAAGAGGTAAAGTCTCCATCTTTCTTTAAGGCTGCATGATATGGGGCGGAGGGAGGGTGATTGGTGGGACCACACCTACGGTGCATCTTACAAGGGTACATGTGAAACTTAGTAAATGTAGCATATAAATGTCTTAACATAATAACTAAGAAAATGCCAGGAAGGCTATGTTAACCAGTGTGATGAAAATAAATCAAATGGGAGGAGCCTATGGCTCAAAGGAGTAGGGCGCCAGCCCCATATGCCAGAAGTGGCGGGTTCAAGCCCAGGTCTGGCCAAAAACTGAAAAAAATATATATATCAAAGGGTATATAAAAACAGTGTATGGTTCCACATGATTTCATTAGTGTACACAGATATTATTTAATAAAAAAAAAAAGAAAGAAAGAAAAATAGAACATAAAAAAAAAAAAGAAAAAATATTCTTTTTTCTTTACAGCTTTCACCGTGATGGGCTGATGACGAGTGTGAGAAATGTCCCCTGGGGCAGTGTGAGAAGCAGCTCACTGTGCCCAGGATCTTGCTGGCATCCCTGGGTGGGAGAGGTGAAAGATATAAACTTTCACCTTAAAAAACTAGAAAAGGAGAGCATGCTAAATCTAAAGCAAAGAAGAAGTCAATAACATACACAAGATTGGAAATCAGTAAAATAGAAAATGAGCAAAAAATACAGAAAAACAGTGGTAGTTCTAATAGTGGTAGAATGACTAATGGTCCTCCAAAGATGTCCATGTTTTAATGTCTAGGACTTGAGAATGTGTTACCAAACATGGTGAAAGGGACTTTGCAGTATTCTATCCAAGTGGGTCTTCCAATGTAATCACAAGCATCCTTATTAGAGGGAGACAGAATGATCAGAGTTAACAGAAGGAGATGTGATGACAGAAGCAAGAAGTTGGAAGAGACAGGAAAATGTCAAAGGCTAAGGATGCAGATAGGCTCTAGAAACTAAAACAATCAAGAAAAAGGATGCTGACTTCAGATTCCTCCAGAGGAATCAACTCTGCCAACATCTTCACTTCAGTCCAGTGAGACTGATTTTAGACCTCTGACTTCCAGAGCTGTAAAGTAATAAATGTGTGTTGTTTAAAGCCAGGAAGTTTGTGGTGATTTATTACAACAGCAATAGGAAACCAGTACACTAATTCTTTGACAAGATTAATAAAATAGACAAATTTGTAGTCATTAGGAAATTAAGAAAGAGAATAAAATGCCAATGTTAGGAATAAATAAGGGGAATCCCTAGCTGGGCATTGTGGCAGGTGCCTGTAGCCCCAGCTACTGGAGAGGCTGAGGCAGGAGTTTCACTTGATTCCAGGAGTTTGAGGTTGTCGGGAGCTACAATGATGTCATGGCACTCTACCCAGGGCAACAGAATGAGATTCTGTCTCAAGACTGAAACTGCAAGAGCAGGCAACCTAAGACAGGGGCTATGTTTTTCTGCCATACAAAAAACAAAAGAGGGAATTGTTGGGCCCTGCCATGTGCCTGAGGCCTAGTGCAACTTCCGGAGCCTGACTAGAAGCAGATCCATTGAGGTACTTCTGCGTAGCAATGACTCAGCAAGGCCCGGCCTGAAACTGCATCTACCTAGATACAGCCAACATGGTACCATGCCATTGGCCCAACCCTGTCACGCACCTCATCCCCCACCTTCTTTCCCGGCCTCTTCCTCATGCTCTATATAAGTGGCTGCTTGACGCAATAAAGTTGAGTTCCTGCTTAAAAAAAAAAAAAAGAAATGAAATCAGAAAGGAAGAGCAAAGAGAGGGAAGAAGGGGGGGAAGTGGGGCCTTGGTGTGTGCCACACCTTTTGGGCACAAGACACAATTGTAAGAGGGACTTTACCTAAAAAATGCAATCAGTGTAACCTGGTTTATTATACCCTCAATGAATCCCCAACAATAAACAATAAAAAAATGAAAAAAAAAAAAAAAGTCAAGGTGGGGGAGGGGATCACTTCACATTCTCTAAACAGTAGAAGGATAATGAAAAAAAATTATGAACACATTATGTCAATAAATTCCACAGCTTAAATGAAATGGACAAAATCTACTCAAAATAGAAATTATCATAGTTCAGTCAAGAAGAAAGTAGAAACTTAAAGAATAATATCCATTCTTTTCAAAGGATAGAAACCTAAAGGAAGAAAATAGATAACTTAAAAAGTATAGATAAATATCTATTAGGGGAATTTAATTCATACTTGAAAGCTTCCAACACAAACAACAAGAACACTCCAAGCTCAGATAACTTCACTGTGAATGATCCTAAACATTAAAGGAAGAAATAATTCCAGTTCTATAGAAATTATTTCATAAAATAAAAGAGGAAGTAATATTTCCCATTTCATTTGCAAGGTCAGCTTTACTTTGGTGCCAAATCCAGACAAAGACATTACAAGAGAAGAAAACTAGAGACTAATATTTCTCACAAATATAGATGCAAAAATTCTCAATATAATTTTAGAAAATTGAATGAAAAGATGCATAGAAAGGGTAATATGTAATGTCCAACTGGGGTTTTTCTGAGACACAGAAGTTGCCTTAATATTAAAAATTATAAGGTAGGAGAAAAGGGCTGACCAGAGACATCAGTTGCCAGATCTTCTCAGAAAAAAGGAAAACTTTTAGATGAAGAAATACAGAGCTGTAAATCTGAGGGAACGGTGCCAGAACCTACTGGAGATTCCATGGGAAGAAGTTGCAGAGTAGAAAAAGGAGTAAGATACCAGCAGGAATCAGCTCCCGAGAAACTTTGAGTCCCTGGGAAAGGGTAGGGGGAGGTTTTGGTTCTCCTTCCCACATGCCTGTGGCAGACTCACGAGCTACTGGAGAGCTTCTTTCCCCTCACAAGAAACCAGTCAACTAGGAGCTTCTTAAAAACAGAGCACCAGACAGCCATCCCCCTTGGGATCACTCCCTATCACCACAGACTCGAGCAGAGACAGTGGGGCCCATACTGCTTCTTTATCCGTTATGTGCTTTTGTTCCCTCCAGGAGACCTTCAGTTTTCATGTCATTGGTCCCTACACAAACATTTCCCAACTCCTACCCACAGGGACTGGTGGGTCACAAGGAAACTATGTGAACCCAGAGCTTGGATATTCCAGGCACATCACCTTCTGAGGAGAGAGACAAAGATGACCAGAGTGCCATCTTTCCTCCATTCAGACTCTCCCCCTACTCTCCTTCACCCATTGCTGGCAAATGGCACAGGTGCCCCAGGGACAATTGAGCTGACGCACTCAGGAATAGCTGCTTCCCCTCTGTTGGTACTTCCACTGCACCAAGGTTTCCACAGACAGTGGCTCACATTTTTCCTCTTAAAGACCTGCAGCAGACTCAGGAGCAGGAACTCTGAGCTCCCTGCCTGCCAGCCTCCCTGGTGCTGCTGGTATCTCTGTTCCAACCCAGGAGGGCATCCAATCAGGAAACAGGAGGTCAAACTATACCTGTTTACTGAAGAGCTAATCTTGTATCTAGAAAATCCTAAAAACTTCTCCAAAAGACTCCTAGAATTGATAAATAAATTCAGCAAAGTCTTGGATTATAAAATAAACGTACACAAATCATGAAATTTCTATATACTAACAATAGTCAAACAGAGAGTCAAATCAAGCGTTCAATATCATTCACAATAGCTATAAAGAAAATGAAATGCCTACAAATATACTTAACCAAAAGGGTTAAAGATCTGTACAAGGAAAACTACAAAACACTGATGAAAGAAATCACAGATGACACAGAAAATGAAAAACATCTCCTGTGTATGGATTGGTAGATTCAACATCTACCAAGTTATTAATATTTGCAATTCAATATAATCCCTATTAAAATATCAGGATTATATTTCACAGATCTAGGGAAAATAATCTTAAACTTCATTAAGAACCAACAAAAATCAATAAATGAGACTTAATGAAATTAAAAAGCTTCTGCACAGCAACAGAAATAACCAACAGAATGAACAGATAACCTCCAGAATGGGAGAAAAAAATTGCAAACTATGCATCTGAAAAGGGACTCATCCAGAATGTACAAAAAAACATGAACAAATCAACAAGAAAAGAAAAACCAAAACACTCCATCAAAAAGTGGGTAAAGGACATGAACAGAAGTTTTCAAAAGAAAATAGACAAATGGTCTCGGCACCTGTAGCTCAAGCGGCTAAGGTGTCAGCCACATACACCAGAGCTGACAGGTTTGAATCCAGCCTGGGCCTGCTAAACAACAGTGACAACTACAACCAAAAAATAGCCGGGCATTGTGGCGGGCACCTGTAGTCCCAGCTACTTGGGAGGCTGAGGCAAGAAAATCGCTTAAGCCCAGTCATAGGAGATTGCTGTGAGTTGTGATGCCATGGCACTCTACCCAGGGTGACAGCTTGAGGCTCTGTCTCAAAAAAAAAAAAAAGGAAAAGAAAATAGACAAATGGCTAACAAACATACCAAAAAATGCTCAACATCGCTAATGATTAGGAAAATGCAAATTAAAACTACCACAAGTTACCACCTTACCCCTATCAGAATAGCCATTAGAACAATTAAAAAACAATAGACGCTGGCATGGATGCAGAGAGAAAGGAACTGTTGTACATTGTTGGTCAGACTGCAAATTTGTAAAACCTCTATGGAAAACAGTTTGGAGATTTCTCAAAGAAATAAATGTCTATCTACCATTCCCACTGATGTATATTTATCCAAAGAAAATAAAGTTATTTTATCAAAAAGCTACCTGCACTCGAATGTGTATCATAGCACAGTTCACAACTGCAAGAATGTGGAATTAATCTAAGTGCCCTTCAATTCAAAAGAGAATATGGTAGATAGAGTACTATTCAGCCATAAAAAGGAATGAAATAATGTCATCTGCAGCAACACGGAGTGAACTGGAGATGATTATCCTAAGTGAATATCTCAGGAATAGAAAAAAAGACACCATTATATTCTCACTAAGTGGGAGCTAACAAATGGGTGCTCATGGGCACAAAGCAATATAAAAGACATGACAAAGCAAGAAGGAGAGAGAGGGGGAGAGTAGATGATGGCTAAAAACTTACCTGCAGGGTAGAATGAACACTATTCTGGTGATGGTCACACCAAAATCCCTGACTTAGCATTATGCAAGATATCCAGTTAACAAAAATGCTTGTACCTCTTTAATTAATATTTTGATGAAAAGAAATTACCAAGGTGATTCTGAAATTTATGTGGCAATGCAAAGGCTTAGAATAAACAAAGCAATTCTGGAAAAGAACAAAGTTAGAGGACTCACCATAATTTAAAAGATCTATAAAACAACTTGTAATGACAGTAGTGTGTTGGCCTAAGAACTAATGTATATATTAGTGGATGAGAACAGAGAGTTCAGAAATAGACTCACAGATACACGATTGATTAATTTTTTGAAGAAAGTGCCAGGCAATTAAATAAAGTAGACATGGTCTTTTATTACCATCCATACTTTAAACATATGGTGGTAGAACAAAGTATTACATATGAGTAAAAATACTTTTTTACCTAACATCATATGCAAAAATTAACTTGAAAGGAATCACAGACTTAAATGTAAGATCTAAACAGAACTTTTCTGGAAAAAAAAATAGGGGTAAAATTTTTTTTGTGACCTTTGGGAAGGCATAAATTCCTTAGATAGGACGTTGAATATCAAAATTAAAAACATCTACTCTTTAAGCAGCATTGTTAAGAAAATACATAGGCAAACCATAGCTTGGGAGAAATCATTCATAAAACATATTTTGCAAAAAGATTTGTTTTCAGAATACCTAACAAACTCTTCAAATTCAGTAACAAGAAGAGACAACTTGATTAAAAAAATAGATGAAATATTTAAACATACACTTTACTAAAGAAGATAGATTCTTGGGCAATAGGCCCGTGAAAGATGCCTAAGACCACTGGGCATTTGGGAAATGCAAATGAGATACAAACATATCCACTAGGATGTTGACATTAAAAAGACTGTCAAAATATTGAAAGAGACAATAGTAAGATTTTTAGTATCTTGCTATATTAAAAGACTTTCCAAAATAATAGAAGAGGATTGTGAAACAACTGAAATGTTCCTACATCTCTGGGGGTAATGCAAAATGATACCGCCTCTTCAGAAAATAGTTTGGTAGTTTCTTAAATAATTAAATATGCACTTATGACATGGCCCAGCAATCCCATTCCTAGATATTTATCTAAAGGTTTTTAAAAATATGTACATAGGCTCAACACCTGTGGCTCAGTGGCTAGGGTGCCCACCACATACACCAGGGCTGGTGGGTTCAAAACCAGCCTGGGCCTGCTAAAAAACAACAATGCCAACTACAACTGAAAAATAGCTGGGCGTTATGGTGGGTGCCTGTAGTCTCAGCTACTCGGGAGGCTGAGGCAAGACAATCACTTAAGCCCAAGAGTTTGAGGTTGCTGTGAGCAGTGACACCATGGCACTCTACCAAGGGCAACATAGTAAGACTCTGTCTCAAAAATAAATAAATAAATAAATACATAAATAAATAAGCACATAGAAAGATTTGTACATGTCTGTTCATTGTGGAGCTATGCATAATTGCCAAAAACTGGAAATAGTGAAATAACTAGTTAAATGAACAAATAAATTCTGGTATGTCCATACAAAGAGATATTGCTCAGGGATAAAAGTGAACCACTGTTGATACATGCATCAATGTGGGTGAATTTCAAAAGCATGTGGTCAGTGAATCAACCCAGATCTGGAAAACTGCACACTGTATGATTCCTTTATATCAAACCTTAAAAGAGGTGAAGTATAGTGACAGAGAGCTAATCAGTGAATCATCTGTGTTGTGGATGGTGGAGGGTATTGATTTCAAACTGACACAAAGGAATCTGGGACAGTGATGAAAATTCTCTGTAGTGATTGTTGTGGTGGTTACCAGACTGTACACATTTGTTAAAACTCATCAATCTGTATGCTTAAAAATGATGAATTCTATTTATGTAAATTAGATGTTCATAAAGCCGATTGGAAGAAAATTAACTAAACTTCTTAGAAAATAAGAGAACTGAGGGAATAGAGCATGAGAATCATCATATTCCATTGCTACAGAAAAAGATGCAACTCAAAGAAAGGTTACTGGAGCCTGGACCATTCTAAAGCTGAAGAAAGACAGGGTCTTTTTTTTTTTTTTTTTTTTTTTTCAGTACAGAGTTTCACTTTTCACTTTGGGTAGATTGTTGCAGCATTAAATTCTTGGACTTGAGTAATCTCAATGCCTAGCTATTTCTTTTTTTCTGTTTTTTTGTAGTAGAGACAAAGTCTTGCTCTTAGGCTGGTCTCGAACTCCTAAGCTCCAGTGATCCACCGGCCTTGGCCTCCCAGAGTGTTAGGATTACAGGCGTGAGCCATTGCACTGGGCTTTGAAAGATGGGTCTTCAGGAACACATGGTAGAAGTCTTGTTTCTCGCTGGGTCTTGTGGCCCAGGCTTCAGACACAGCACCAGCAGGAATCTCCTGGGAGTGATTTGCTAGGGGAAACCAATGTGAGATGAGGGGAAACCTTCCCATGAAGCAGGCTTCCTGGGTGTGAGTAATTTCAGAACAAAAACCAGGGACAAGTACTACCCTGGCCTAGGACTAAAAATACCTGCCTCTTCACAAGAGATGGTGGCAACTTCGTCTCTAGACAGTACCCATATTTACTTCAGCAGTGGGATGCCAGAAACAATTTTCAAAGGCAAATGGATTTAAAATGCTTGCAGCATGCTGTATTGGAAATAAAGGCACCACAAAATAAAAAAATCTGTAGCAAATTTCTAAATTCTGTTAGAAGGAAGCCTCCAATTCCACCTTCTTATTGCTGAGACATTTGCACATATAACCTTCCTGTTCTGTCCCCCTAATTTGGTGAAAATGGCGCATCATTAGCCTTTAGATAGGGTAGATATAATTCAAATTTTGAATTCAAGGTCACGTTCTCCCAACATGGAATGATCAGCATCATGGCAAAACTAAAACTAAGGATTCTCCCTCATTTCTGTCTATTAGTCATTTTCAGACATCATTAGGTCTCTGCTATGGTCTTTAGTGATAAGAGGGAGAATGTTCTGAGAATATGATTTTGCCTGGGCTATCTGGTAACTGCTAGGGATGGCTGCTTTCCAAAACAAGTGGGTGTGAGACTGGCACTTGGATAATCCCTAGCATTTCCCTTTATCTTCCTCAAAGCGAGGCACACGAGTTGAGTTGAACTTTTAAGATCCTAAGAGAACTATACCTATCCCAGTGGAAGAGAACTCAATTTCAGCTGCTAAAATACCTATACTTCTACTTAGATATAAAGTATCCCTCAGATGGGCTCAGAAGAATAAGAAATTGGGGTGGATGGAATTTGGGTCTTTGATTTCTTTGGGCTTTTAGCACAAAGGCCAGATAATTTGATTTTAGATTTTAATATTCAGAGGATTTAATTTTGGAGCTATAATTTCAAACTGAGAAATTTATGATGGTAGAAGGCTAATACTCAAATTTGGAATTTGGGGGGATTTTGAGACAGAGTCTTCCTTTGTCACTCAGGTTAGAGTGCTGTGGCGTCGTAGCTCACAGCAACCTCAAACTCCTGGGCTCAACCAATTCTCCTGCCTCAGCCTCCTGAGTAGCTAGGACTACAGGCACCCACCACAACACCCAGCTAATTTTTCTATTTTTAGTAGAGATGAGGTCTTGCTGTTGCTCAGGCTGGTCTGGAATTCCTGAACTCAAGAGATCCTCCCACCTTGGTCTCCCAGAGTGCTAGGATTATAGGCCACTGTGCCTGATCAAATTTGAAATATTTTATTATTTAAATTTTATTGGAATATCTTAAGGTCATTTAATTTCACTGAAGAATCTCTAACGAGCTACTTTAGACAATGAGAGTGGATGTAATTTAAGATGGGAAATAGAACAGGGCGTGCTTGAGTCCAATATGGCCTTTGAGTTTATTTATGTTCCAATCCATTTAATAGTTTTCTGTGGACAAAAATGCTCACTGTCCATGAGCAGTCCCAGGAAGGACTAGCGATCAGTACTGAGGGAAAGACCTTGGGAAGTGGGAGCTACACGGTTCTGGTAACTGTCTGATTCCTTTCCCTGGAGCGGGTGCCACAACCCTGCTAGACCACTCACTGGATTAAAGGCTAAACCTGCAGGTCAAAAGAGGAAGAAAAAGCTGCAGCCGAGGAGTGAGGAGAGGAGGTACTTATTTCACATCCTCATGATTGCAATGTTTGTCAAGGTTGAGAGCCACACATCAGAACAGTGATTCAGCATCACTTGGGAAACTTGACAGAAATGCAGAGTCTCAGGCCTCACCCAGCCCTACTATGTCAGAAACTCTCAAGTGGGTGTGGAAATCCATGTTTATAACACGCCTTGCTAGTGGTTCCAGTACATGCTCAAATTTGAGAGCCTTTGCAATGGGAGACCCTGCCTGGCCTCACCACTCTCTTGCTTATCACCCTACTTGGTAAGTAGGAAAAAGTGGGAGTGACTGATCAGGTTAATGGGTTTGGGAGAAGAAACTGGGCATGTGAGGCACTTCTGACCCTACTTTCCTTAGTCCTTTGTGGTTCCTCTTTGGAAACTGCCTACAGATGGGAAATGTGCTGCTCTGATCTATCATCCTGCTACATGGCAAGACTTAAGGGCAGGCACTGCCCCTACCAGGAGGCTCGGAGCTGGGAAGTTGCATTTATTCAAAAGTTGTAAGTCTATTTGCCTCTCACACGCCGGGCTCCCAAGACCCCTGTCATTCATAGTTGATTGCCATCTTTCTGACCCTCTATTTATTACTCACTTTGTTCTGAGCTTGGACAGGAAAGAGGGGTGCTATTTATTTGGTCCCCTCAACATGACTTCAGGGGGAGTGGTGGATTAGGTCTATGAAGACATTCTGAACCCCACTGGACACCTTCCTCCGCAAGGGTGCTTTGGGGTATGAATAAGGAATAAAAAGCATATAGAAACTATTTACTAGATTCCACTTTTGGAAGACTCCAAACATTCCTAAACATCTCTACTAACATGAATTCATTTGTTTTTAAGGAACAGTCAAGGGGACTGAATATTCTTTCAGTGGATTGGTCTCCCAAGTTTTTCCTTAAATAAGGATTCAGTCAGAATCAGATGTTATAATTACTACTATCCAGTACTTGCAAATACAAATAATGAAGTATGCTTGCCCATGGGGATTCTATATAACCTGGAGCCCATGGGGATTCTATATAACTTTGAGCTCATCTTCAGGCTTGACTAAATTAAGGAAGAAGGCCAAATGCGATAGCAAGATTCACCAAAGACTGGCACCCAGAAGGAAAATCAGATTAGAATAATGCTACGGTTTATTCAGGTAACACTGATTGTGTTCCAAAATTCCATTTATTGCCAATTGTTTAGAACTTAAAATGCTTGAGAGTAACCTTATTGACAAATATTAGGTCCCTTGTCTAATCCATACAAGCATTTAATCCACAACTCGACCACACATATTCAATGAAACACTATGCTTCTAATAAAAAGTAGTGTTAGTAGGGTAGCACTAGAAATTCAGCCAAGAAAAGAAATAGTGAATATTTAAATAGGTGCTGTCTATTTTGGATGTTTTAGAGGATAAAGGGATAGAATAATTTTGATACAATTTTGAACAAGGTTGCTATGCATTTTTAAGTGTTCTTTAATTTGATCACATTGATACCTTCAGGGTAGTTTTCTTTTACCAAAAGGTTCTTGGAAATTTTGCGTAGTTATTTCGTGGTTGAAGTAAAACAGAAGGAGGCATGGGGTTAAGGTATGTGTATGTGTGCATATTGATTTGACAAATAGGTTGCTCAGATAAAATTAACTGAGCTCTGAAAGATGGCATGGCTAAGGAAAGGTGAGAGGAAAGGAAAGATTGCTTCTCTCACGGCAATCACAAGAGAAGAGAGGGGAAATTTGTTTGAATGAGATATGCGCAAGTTTCTTAAATTGCCCCTAGATGATGTTTACCTATAACTTTGTCACTTCCTGACCTAGGAGGCAACTCAGGCAGTCTCCAGGAGACTGGTGCTTTACAAATGTCCACTTATGCATATGGGAGCTCCTAAGGTGAATATTCATGACTAGTGTACTGGGCAAACTGATGTGCTTACTGGGTAGCCTGGCAACGTTTTGGCCGTGCCAGTTCCATGTACCCTTGAGTATTATTCAAAGGCAAATCAGTGGCTTCTGGATCCTATGGTGCATTGGAGTCACCACTGAACTTGGCCTGAACTGATTTCCCCCTTTGTATGGGCTCAGCCAGCATCGCAGTGGCAGGGCAGTTAAAGCACTGAGAGGAAAAACTCCTGCCTTTTTACAAATTGCTCATGAATTTTCAAGTGTGCCTGTTGGCTGCTGATAGTGGCAGCTTCCTTAGACCTCCTACTGGATAATGTTCTTGGACACAGTTGCTGGAGAGGTAGCAAATGAACTGAACTTCTTGTCCAGCACGTCAGATCAAAAGCAAACAAGCAGGGCCATGCCAAGTTTAATTCACAAAAATGGCCCCAAGGAAATGAATGCAAGTGTAAGCTGGGCTGCTCTCTACAAGGATAAGCTGTCCTTATCTCTCCTGTAAGGGCATCTGCTGCAGAGCAAATTACCCCAGGGCTGAAGACTTTTTGAGAAAAGGCAGATATGAAGGGGCCAAGGGCTCAGGTAGGAGCACTCTGCAGTAGCAAAGTGTTAGGTCTGCAGCCACAGGAGACCAGAACCACTATACAGTATCTTTTTGAATTTCAAAGAGATAAGTGTAAAATGTATATATTATTTTTTAGAGTTTCATAATTAGCTCATAATTAGTTCATAAAACTTAGGAGACAAATTCCTTTTGTAAACAGAACATTGCATTCCTCTTTGTGATGCTTTAAGTGCCTTTTGATAACCAAGTCTCACGGAGTGGGTTAATTCTGGGTCAATCTTGGCAAATGAATTTCCCAAGACTTCAGAGGAAAGCCCTGAATCCAGCTGAAAGAGGGACCAGCACGTTTAAATGGAAATTCTGATCCTCCTGTCTGATAGCATCTGGCATTTCCATGGTGGCTTACTTATTTGCAAATTAAACTTCCTACAAAAATCTTATGGGGAAGCTCAACAATAAGCTTTTATTCTTTTCCCGTGAATGCCAGCAGTGGCTAAAAGCCTTCTAAAATTAATAAAGAAGAGCTCTCCTGATTAGTAACCCACAAAGCCCCAAATAAGTTTAGGATATTTTGTGATAAATAAAGAAGTCATATTTTACTGTCAATGAAAAAAAAGTTATTCTCAATAAAATAATTTAAGGAGGTTTATTCTGAGCCAAATTTGAGGACCATGACCCGGAGCAAAACCCAAGAAGCCTTGAGCTTGTGGCCTCGCAGTGGTGGGGTTACAGTTTGGTTTTATAAATTTTAGGGAGACAGGAATTACAAATGAGGTCATAAATTAATGAGGTCACATTGGTTTAGCCCCCAAAAGATGGAAAATGTGGAAGTGGGGTGTTTACAGGTGATAGGTGAGTTTAAAGATTCTGTAGCTGACAATTGGCTGAAAGAGGCTCCATCTAAGAGACCAGGAGTCAGTGAAAAGGAATGCTGGAGATAAAGAGTTTGTTAATTAGAGACAAAGTCCCAGACAGACTCAAGTGGTTTGTTAGGTACATGGAGGTGTAGTGCCCAGGAGTTCCACAAAGACCACACTGCCAAACAAGCCAAATTTACAGCAGCGTCCTTTTCTTGAAGAGCCAGCTGGCGACTGCCTCAGTGTCCCAACATGGGGTTTCTGAGAGCAGCCCTGAGAGCTTAAGGAGTCAAGTTTTTAAGGCTTGGTCTGCATCCTGCTTGGTACACAGGCTGTCCAGGTGCATTTGGGGGCTGGGGCAGAGTGGCAAGTGAACATTGTACAGAAGCAGATTTTTTTTTTTTTGAAAAAGAGTCTGTGTCGCCCTCAGTAGAGTGCTGTGGCGTCACAGCTCACAGCAACCTCCAACTCTTGCGCTTAAGCGATTCTCTTGCCTCAGCCTCCCAAGTAGCTGGGACTACAGGAGACTACCACAACACCTGGCTATTTTTTGTTGCAGCTGCCACTGCTGTTTTAGCTGGCTGGGGCTGGGTTCAAACCTGACACCCTCGGTATATGGGGCCGGCGCCCTACAAACTGAGCCACAGACGCCACCCCAGAAGAATTTTGCGGTTAACCATACGTCATCTTTCTTTCAATATTTTCCCCTACACTTTAGTTTCATACTTTCCCTCCCTACAGCTTTGTCTCAGTGTTCTCTCCACCTGGCACTGTTGGAAGGTCAGGCTGGGGTAGTCAGTCTGTTTCCCAGGCCCAGGAGTTAATCAAGCAGGTAGTTAGTGAGTACTTTCCCATCTATCTTGGGAGTGAACCAGACTTACTCCATTTTGTTGAGGGCTTGCAGCCCAGGAATTTTTCAGCAGTTAACTGGTATTTTTCTACTTCACCCTACACCTAACAGAGGACCTGTGGGTAGGTCTTTGCATAACCTTGGGCCTGTTAGTGAGTCACAAAGAACATCTCTAAGGAGGGGAAGGGGCATGATAAGGGCTGTCTGATCTCCTTTCTCATGGCTAGCAACTCAGGTTTAGGGATCCTCTAGGACAAGAGGGCGTCCAGTCAGTCAGCCACTTAGGGAGAGCCTTAAGATTTTATTATAGTTCACAACTGCATTCAGGTTCTAATCTTCCTGTTGGGGTCAGGGCTTTGGGACCTGCAGTGCCGTTTTTATGAAGGTAAAATTGGTAGCAATATCTTGGCCTTGGGGGCAGCATCCTGATCTTCTTCCTTTCCTTTTTGTCCTTTGCTTTTTGTGTTATTATTCTGCCTTCCTTTCTCACCCTTAGGAAGCAGCCTTTCAGGTCACTTCAGTAATAAGTCCGTGATTGGTGGGGTCTATCTGTTTGAGGATTATTTTGTCTTCCTTTCCATAAAGTCCCCTCAGGCTAAAAACCACAGGCCTGGAGGAAATTTTCTCACTCCCTGTTCTTTATTCTCTCTAAACATCTCTGGCATCTAGCTTTGCACAAAAGCGAACATACGAAATTGGGACGATTGCTTTGTAAAACTGTCTGGCAGTATCTGTGCAAAAGCTGATTGTTTGCACATCCTAGGGCTTAGCAGTTGTACTGGTGTACTCCTGACAAAGATGGGCCTGCAGGCACATAGGCAAATGTGCAAAAATACTCGTACCAGCACTGTTCAGAATAATAAAAATCTGGAGTTAACTCATCATAAGTAATTGATTAAAAACTGTGTAAATAAAATATAGCAATAATAATGAATAAACTGCAGCTAACAACATGAATTACCC
Organism: Loris lydekkerianus; assembly: GCA_963574355.1. Classification (NCBI taxonomy): domain Eukaryota; kingdom Metazoa; phylum Chordata; class Mammalia; order Primates; family Lorisidae; genus Loris; species Loris lydekkerianus. The sequence goes on along the minus strand of CAUYPK010140781.1, from coordinate 32,379 downwards.
TCACAAAAATAATGTTGTGCAAACGAAGTTAGACAGAAGAGAGTATATACTCGTGTGGGGTGTGTATGTGGTCTAAAAATAGGAAAAACTCATCTGTGGTGTTCTAAATCAGGATAGCAGGGAGGGGGATGCAGAGAATGACAGAAAGGAAACACAAAGAGGGCATCTGGGTGCTGATCTGTTTCTTGATCTGAGTGTGGTTTACACAATTGTGTTCATTTTGTGTACAACTTCATTTGTATTTTCATCTATATTACAATAAAACTTTACTTAAAAGAAAAAAAAATCAAAAACATAAAAAATTATTCTGAGACACAGTCTTCTTTTTCCACAAGTACAATCATTTCTGTACAAAACTTATCCATGCAGCAGGCTCAATTCTACTATAAAACAAACTACCCTTGGCTATCATTTTAGCTGTCATGGTTACTATTGTCAGTGGTACAGCTTCGCACCTCACTAAAAGGCGTTTCTAGAATAGGTAAGCATAGTATTTACAGAAATTCACCAAATATTTGAGAACCTGACATACATCAAGCATTGTGTCCAGTACTGTGGTGAGGACAATGGGTCCCCACCCTCAGAGACCACTTAGTCTACTTCTTGACTATCCTACGTCCCCAGCGTTCTCCACCCAGGCCCCATCCCACACCCTGCTGAGTCTACCATTTTTTCTCTTTTCTCCTGTGAATACATCAACTTACTGTTCGTGAAGCTGTTGCGTAATGGAGTTGGAACTGAGAGGGCCCTGAGGCACAAAGCCAACTGAGAACTGGACTCCAGATACCCCTAGTCATGCACCCGTATGTCCCACCATCCAGGGACATGGATCACACTACCCACAACCCCTGCTCAGCTACTCATTGCTAACACTAACCTCTTACCTGGAGACTCAGCTCTGATACATGCAATTCTGGAAGATGTATTAACCTTTCGGGCCACAATATGATCGGTTAACATAATAACATAGTTTGAAGAATTATATCGAAAAGTTCTCACTAATAATAAGTGAGAGTGTTTCAGAAACATGTCTCCTATTTGGGTACTGAGATGGATTTTCTAACTCTATGATTCTAAACCTCAGCCCTTGGATGTCTAGGTAGGAATCAGGTGCTTAAGTTATTTGCCATTTGTTAAAAATTCCTCACAGAGCCTCCGCGCCTGTAGCTCAGTGGCTAGGGTGCCAGCCACATACACCGGAACTGGAGGGTTTGAACTTAGCCTAGGTCTGCCAAACAACAATGACGACTGCCACAAAGAAGAAGCCTGCATTGTGGCCAGTGCCTGTAGTCTCAGCTACTTGAGAGACTGAGGCAGAAGAATCGCTTGAGCCCAGGTGTTGGAGGTTGCTGTGATCTCTAATGTCACAGCACTCTACACAGGACGACAGCTTGAGACTCTGTCTCAAAAAAAAAAAAAATAAAATAAAAATCTTCAGGAGGCGCCTGTGGCTCAGTGAGTAGGGCACCGGCCCCATCTACCAAGGGTGGTGGGTTCAAACCCAGCCCCAGCCAAATTGCAACAAAAAATAGTTGGGCACTTGTGGTCCCAGCTACTTTGGTAGGCTGAGGCAAGAGAATCGCCTAAACCCAAGAGCTGGAGGTTGCTGTAAGCTGTGAGCTGTGATGACACTGCACTCTACTGAGGGCGACAAAATGAGACTCTGTCTCTAAAAAAAAAAAACAAAAAAAACCTCACAGAAAGTGCACAATTATCCATAATAATGTTTTATAGGCTAGGTAAAAGAAGAATTTTTATGTTTGACTAAAATAATTAATCTTTTCATAGTAAAAGATTAGCTTATTTCCTATTGGTCACACATGATTGACAATTTTCTATGACTTTGATAAATGGAAATTGGTAGAATGTAAGAATTGGTAGATTTTATATTTTGAAATCTATCTTTCAAGAAAACTCCAAGATCCTTGGGATTAAAAAAATAATAAAAAGTCTTCCTTGTATTGAAACAATTGGTGTGCACTGTTGGAGTGTCAGGTGTCTTGCCCTTTCCTACAGGGCCAGGCAGCAGAGGGCGCTAGAATTAAATTATTCCCTTGCACCATTCTCGCTTCTAGGGCATGAGCAACAAAGACAAGGATGACAGAGTCCCCTGAATAACAAAGAGTGAGAGCTTCTAGGAGTACCATGCAAAACAGGAATGGCTTTTACATGGGCATTTGTTTTTATTGTGGCCTATGATTGCCCACAGTTGTTCAGAAATAGGCCCTCCCCAGTGTGTGCTCATAGGGCATTGCTGAATAGATAAGCCCACCTCTGGCCTTGTGAAATGGCATTTCACAAAAGGCAGCTTGTCTAAGTATGTTAAAAGAGTGACATTGTCTCAGCCTGGAGGGATTATTTCAGGTATTAATAAGGAGGAAAGGGAGGCTCTTTTTGATTTGGGGGTAACAAATCTCCCCTTTCTCCTCACCCATGAAAATCACTACAAAAGTTTTTTTTTTTTTTTTTTTTACATGCTTTTCCTCCCGTTTATAACCTGCTGTCAGAAAGCCAGAAAGCCCTGGGCTGTTTTTCTAAGGCGGGAAAGGTTATCTAGACTGTCCATTTTTTTTTTTTTTCTTTTTTTTTCATGGGTATAGGTCAAAATTTATTTTTTACTACAAAAGTTTTGAGATAGACTGTGCTATAGTCTCTTATTTCACTTCCAAGAAATACAGAGCTGGGAAGAGAGCACTTTTGCATGATGATTTTCTATGACTTCAAAAGTGAGTTAAATAAGTCTTAAAACCTTGAGTGTTTGCCACAGGCTTTCAGGGACCTTACTTAATTTTTCAGTGGTTTCAAGAATTTAGAAGAGGCTGAATTTCATTGAAAGATGAGGAGAGGAGTGAGCATCCAGCGAATGCAGTGACTGAGGGAAACAAAGCCACTGTGGAAAAAGTGGTTCACAGAAACAATCCAGTGACATTTAAGGACACTGAAGCAGCAGTGTCCAAAATCCTGTATGATTATGATCAAGTTGAGAAAGTTTCATCCTGATAGGTGCCTCATACTTTGACAGATGAACAAAAAGGAGGCTGTGTTGAATGGTGTGAAGAAATCCTGATCCGATCTACTGAGGCAAGTCTAGAAGAGTTTCTGGCATCGTCACTGGTGATGAAATCTGATCTAGAGAATAAGAGTCAGCCAACAGTGTGGACTTCCCCTCCAGTGGGAATCCATCAACAGAAGTGAAGTGGCCTGTCAATGTTGTTGGAAAGAAAATGGTGGCAACTTTCTCCTCTCAAAATTGTCACGGTGCAACTGTTCCTCTGGAACAAACGACTGTTATTCCTCAGTATTACACAACAGTGTGCCTACCAAAAGTTTATGGGAAGCTTCAAGAATGGTGGTCAGGGACAGGACTTCAGGGGACTATGACAGTGCGTCTGCCCACACAGCCGACATCACCATTCAGGTCCTAGAGTCCACAAAGTTTAAACTGATGACTCATCCATTCTACAGTCCTGACCTGGCCCCATGTGATTATTTCCTGTTCCCTACAGTAAAAAATTGTGCACGTGGAAGAAGGTTCTTCAGCCCTGAAGAAGCTGTTCATGCCTGTAAAAGTGAGCTTACAGCTAACTTGAAGAAAATGAGTGGAAAGAATGTTGTCAAAAATGGTTTACAAGAATGCAAAATGCATAAAATATCGTGGTGATTATTTTGAGAAAATACAGTAATCAAAATGATTTTACATTTCTTAATTTTTGTGTATCTTGAAAATTCCTTAGTGTTCTTTGTATAAGGAGGGTGCGCCCTGCCTGGCCATCCAGAAGGGAGGCTCTGTCTCCAGGAACAAGCGGTCAAGACAGTCTGAGCTCTATTGTTTCATTTCTTCTATATAAGTGATTATCTTTTTCTGGAGAAACTGAACATGGGTCATCTTGTCTCACTGCTTTTTATAACTACACATTTCACTGATTATTATTCTACAGGTTCACATAGAATTTCATTGAGGCACTCAACCCACTTAATTTTAAGAATTCTTGTATTCATCATTTCTTCACATTTCAAATGTTTCTGCAGTTTTCAAATTTGTTTGCTCAAAGTGGTTACTTGATTTCTAAACTCATTTTAAATTTGAACTTTTTTATTTCATCTGAATGACATATAATAATTGCATGTACTTACGGGGTGCATAGTGATGTCTTGATGCATGTAATGGATGAGTGATTAGTGATCCAATTCGTATATTCATCATCTTGTACATTTATCATTCTTTCTATTGGGAACATTCAGCATCCTCCATCTAGATATCTGAAACTATATGTTACTAACTTTAGTCATCCTATGGTTCTTTAGGACACTAGAACTTATTTCTCTTATATAGCTCTACTTTTGTATTCTGTAACAAATCTTTCCCTAACCCTCTTTTCCCCTTACCCTTCCCAGCTTGCAGTATCCTCTGCTCTACCTTTTACTTCTATGAGATCAACTTTTAAAAATTTTACTTTTTAAATGCCAAACAATAATTGTACATATTTATTGGGGGGGGGGTACACAGTGATGTAGTGACCAGATCAGGGTAATTAGCATGCCCATCATCTTAAACATTTATCATTTCTTTCTGTTGGGAACATAAAATATCCTCCTTCTAGCTATTTGAAGCTACATATGGTATTACTGTTGACTGCAGTCATCCAACTCTGGTATAAAACTTGTTCCTCCTGTCTACCTGCAATTTTATATCCTTTAACGAGTTTCTCCATATTCTTTCCTCCTTGCTAGCTACCCTTCCCAGCCTCTACTGTCTCTTTTTCTATTTTTTAGTTTTATGAGAGCTTATTTTTAGCTTCCACATGTGATTGAGAACATGTAGCATTTAACTTTCTGTTCCTCTAGTTCCATCCATGTTGCATTGAATGATAGGATTTCATTCTTTTTTTATGGCTGAAAACTATTCCCCTGTGTACCACATTTTCTTTGTCCATTTGTATGCTGTTGAATACCTAGGTCTAGTTCATTTCTTTCTTTCTTTCTTTCTTTCTTTTTTTTTTTTTTTTTCAGACAGAGTCTCACTTTGCCGCCCTTGGTAGAATGTGGTGGTATCACAGCTCACAGCAACCTCAAACTCTTGGGCTCAAGCGATTCTCTTGCCTCAGCCTCCTGCCCACAGCCTCCTGAGTAGCTGGGACTACCTGCCACAACACCTGACTACTTTTAGAGATGAGGTCTTGCTCTTGCTCAGAGTGGTCATGAACCAGTGAACTCAGGCAATCCACCCACCTTGGCTTCCCAGAGTGCTAGGATTACAGGTGTGAGCCACCGCTCCCAGCCCTGGGTCAAGTTCATATCTTGCAGGGAGAATGAGGACTGAAGACCCCATTCCTGGCATGGGAAAACACCCCCAGAAAAGGAGAAAAACAGAGAAATAAGCTGAGTAAGGTGGAATAAAGACAATATGGCTAGTTTAAACTAACAATTGAATTACTTGTCTGGGCAGTTTCTGCTTTTACTGGAAACCTGGCTGAATCCCTGTGGGGGATACAGCTTACAAACACCCCTGCTGGGTCTGTAAGCGCTCTAAAGAAGAATGGACATAGCAGAAGCTGTGTGCAAGGCTTGGGAAGAAACATTAGCCAGGCCAACTCCTGCTCAGTCAAACAGTTAAAGCAAATACTCATTGTGGGGATTTGTATAACGGCCAGGGCAGAGATCAAGGGAAGAGCTCAAATCCTGAGATACAGACAAGAGGGCTTGTACCCTAAGCATGGAGGGTTGGAAATAAGGGGAAAATTATCTCCTTCATCTTCCTCCAGGTGGAGAAAAGCCTCCAGGTGGAGATAAGGGGAAAATTCCTCTTTTCCCCCGATTCTTCAGAGAAGAACTAACACCACAGAGTCTGCTCCACAGAGAAGGTAGAGGGGTCTAACCTCCCACAAGGAATCTGTGTGCGTGACCCCAGATGGGAGGCTGCCTGCACACAAGGCTCATGTTCCGGATTTCTCAAGGCTGCCCAGATCCTTAAAGTTAATGATGATAGAGTAAGAACCAACATGCATGCCCTAGAAACTGCTGGCATTTTTACTCCCTTCCTCAGCTTATCCCCTTGGCTAAATGAGAAAATAGCCTTTAATAAAAGCTGAGTGGAACAAGCACTCAGGGCCACTCGCTGGAGTCCCACAAGTGGTGGTCCCTCCCACCTTTGAAAACTCTATTCTGTGTGTCCTGTTCCTTGATCTCTTGCCACTTTTACTTTCATTTTCCCCAGTTGATGGCTGCCAGTTCCACAGGTCTTAAAGGACCCTGCCCTAGGAGCAGGGCCCTGGATATCTCTGGTCATAAATAGTGCTGCAAAAACATGGGGTTGCAGATGTCTCTTTCATCTACCAATTTCCTCTTCTTCGGATAAATGTCCAGTCAGTAGTGGGATTGCTGGATCATATGGTAGTTCTATTTATAGTCTTTTGAGAAGCCTCCATACTGTTCTGCATAGCGGTTGTGCCACTTTACATTCTCTTGAACAGGACGGAAGAGTTCCTATTCTCTGCATCCTCACCAGCATTTCTTGTCTTTTATCTTTTTGATAATAGCCATCCCAACTGGGATGAGATGACACTCATTGTGGTTTTTATTTATTTATTTATTTGTTTGTTTGTTTATTTTTGAGACTCTGTCTCACTCTGTCACCCTGTGTAGAGTGTCATGGCATCATAGCTCACAGCAACCTCTAACCCCTGGGTTTCAGCGATCCTCTTGCCTCAGCCTCCTGAGTAGCTGGGAGTACAGGTGTGTGCCACAACAGGGAGCTAATTTTTCTACTTTTAGTAGAGTCTCACTCTTGCTCAGCTGGTCTTGCACTCCTGAGCTCAGGCAGTTCACCCATGTTGGCCTTCCAGATGCTAGGATTATAGGTGTGAGGTTCCGTACCTGGCTTCCTCACTGTAGTTTTCATTCGTATTTCCCTGATAATTAGTGATGCATGGGGGTTTTTTTGATGCCGATTCTCCAATTCTTGGATACCAACTTGGTGTCTAATAGTATAGTTCAATTCTAACACTATCAGGAGTTAGTGCAGACCTCACAGACGAAGGGCTCAGCTCCCTAAGATGGCCTCTGATGCCCGCAACTGAGGAGCCCACATGTCTGCTCACGTTGATTCACATGGGTCCCCATGACTGCCAGCATCGATAATTTGGTAGAATCACTCACAGAACTCAGGAAAACACTTTATTTGCCAATTTATTATAAAAGCCAAATGGAGGAGATGCAAACAGTAAGGTATGCTCTTGGAGCTGGAATTTCTCTCTGCTGAGTCCTTGGTCTCAGAGATTTGAGGAATAAATCTATAGACCACGTGAATAAGCAAAAGGACAGCTTTTATGGAAAGATAACGTATAGGTAGATAAGGAAGCCTCTGTAGTCCTAAAGGGGGGAACTGAGTGGGACGCCCACCTGGCCCTTGTGTCTAGGGGCTTGTATGCTATTCTTCCTATCCTGTGGGCAGGAGGTTACGTCTGGAACATGTTGGCAGAAATTAATTTTAAAACTGCCACAGTGCAGGGGAATGTGGTTCTTGCCATCTTTGCTCCAGGCCACCTCTTCTCTGCTCTGGGAGAAGCAGTAGGGTGTGTTCTTAGAGGGTCAACCTACATGGGATATCCATCAGGCTGTTTTTTATGAGCTTTGTTTGTATCCAGAGAATGCAGCCTGCAAAGGGCCTGTTTGGTGCCTCGAGATGGGTCTATAATGAGGCTGCCTTAGGCCCAGAAAATTGGGGAGGGTCCCTGTTCAGCCCTGAGTATAGGAACCCTATATCACTCTCTCTGGGCATGCCAGCTTCTCAGAGTGTCAATGTGTTCCCCAATCCAGAAGCTCTCTGAATGTCATCATTCATGAATTTTCATAAGCCAATCTCAGCCCTTTGTTCTCCCCAGATGTTGGGGTGGGGTGAGGCTAAAAATTTCCACCCTCTAATCGAGGAGTTTGGTCTTTCTGGTGACCAGACCAGACCTCATCCTAAAACTGTGGGGTACACTCTAAGTCATCCATTAGCAGAAAGTAAGGTCTGATAAAAAGAGGCTTATTATGAATAACAAAAGACACTTCTATCAAATAACAAAAGACACTCCTATCAGTCAGGAAATTCCAAGGGTTTTAGGAGCTCTGTGCCAGAAACTAAAGACAAAGATCAACTGTAGTAGAACCCACACAGATGACCATCTCCTTACATTGACCATCTCCTTAAGTTGACTTAATTTTCATAGACCAGATATGCACCACATGACGCATCAGTACAATAGGCCTTGTTCCTTGTGTTGACCACCTCCAGATGTTGACCAGTTTGTATCAGTCAGTCCCTTGGGTGGTTAACTTACAGGGGTTCTACTGTATATTTGTGATTATACCACAGGGTGACAGCAAGGTAGCCTGCAATCCTAAAGTTTATGCTTCACCTTGAGAATAACATTGGAAACATCCACTATTTCCCTTCCACAGTTAGGGAATAATCTGGGAATATGTGGCAGGTAGTTTTCAAGAACATTTCCAGAAACATTAACCCAGGTTCAGATTCTGGAAATGCCTACATTTGCAGGTCTAAAGTTGTAACTTTATTAATTTATATAACCAATTGAAAAAAAAAAATCCTCTGCTTAAAAAAAAAAAAGTATAGTCATCTTGTAGGACAGAAAAAAGTAAGTGCGTGGTTTGTTCTGCACAAGCAGCAGAGAGGAAAAAACAAACAAACTCGATCTAGGAGAAGTAAGCATCTGAATTATCCCAGAGGTATTTTCCATCACGGATCAGAGATGGCTCATCAGACCTTGATGAAAGCACATGTAGTGAGAATAAGATAGAGTCAGTCAGGCTAGGGCCAGCATGGCAAGCTGGTCTGGTTGGTTTAGGAATAAATAAATAAACTGTTTGAGGAATACATCCATGGACCACGTGAGTAAGCAAAAGGACAGCTTTTATTGAAAGATAAGGAATAGGTAGATAAGGAAGCCTCTGTGGTTGTAAAGTGGGGAACCAAGTGGGACACCCACCTGGCCCTTGTGTCCAGGGGCTTATATGCTATTATTCTTATTGTTTTATAAATTTAGCTCCCGCCCTAAAGATGCCCCACTGGAGTAGTTTAGGAGGATCGATTTAGGAAATTAACTTTTGACTTAGAAAACTGTAATAGGTCACTAAGAGGTGCTGATTGTTATCTAAAATAAGAATTAATGTGGTCTTTGCTTTGAACCTTTATGTTTAATACTGGGACTTTGGAAATGGAAGAACAAAACAGTCTTGGAGAGGCTATTCTCGCTGTTTTCCAGAATCACTAACCTTTTGACAAATAAAGTTTGGTGGACTTGTCCTTGTCTCTGCATATTGGCTGACAGTGACAGGCGGCCAGATCCTCTTCGTCCTGAAACATTCCCATGTTTGGATGAAATGTTTTTTTCATGATATGCCATTTCCTTGTGATTGGATTCCATGTTTATCTAGCAAGACTTTGTAATTCAGCTTTTCAGGTTCCTTGATTTTAAGAAGACATCATGGAAATGTGAACTAAAATAAAATCTTAAGGCTCCTCCCTCAGCGACTGAGTGACTGGGTCCCCCTTTGGCCAAGAGGATCCCTGAAATTGAGTTGCTAGCCATGAGAAAGGATATCAGACATGCCTCATCATGACCCCTTCTCTACTTAGAGATGTCCTTTGTGACTCACTAATAGGCCTAAGGGTATGCAAGACCTACCTGCAGTTCCTTAATGCACATAACAAATCACTTGAGGCTGTTCGGTACTTGGTCTCTAATTAAAAGACCCTTTATCTTAAGCATTCCTTTTCACTGACTCCTGGTCTTTAAGACAGAGCCTAACTCTTTCAGCCAATTGTCAGCTAAAGAATAGTTAAACCCACCTACAATCTGTAAGCTCCCACTTCTAGATGTCCCACCTTTTTTTGTCAAACCAATGTATGTTTTCAACGTATTGATTTACGACCTCATCTACAATCTCTGTCTCTCTAAAATGTATAAAACTAAAAAAGCACTGTGAGTCCACTTGGTCAAAGCTTCTTGGGTGTCACTCAGGTTATGGTCCTTAAATTTGGCTCAGTAAAAAACTCCTTAAATTATTTTACTGAGTATGGCTTCTTTTCTGTCAACAGACGTAGATGTGGCTAATCTGGCCAAGAGAAATATGTCAAATTACTAAATTAGAGTATTTTCACCCTCCTTCATGTGTAAACATGTACAATTTGTATGGCAGCCACACATGTGTCTTCTTTCAATAACTACTTAGAGCAGTGTTTTTAGACCTTTTTAATCTCACAGTACACTTGAACCTACAGTTAAACTTCCATGGTACTCTTAAATTATGTTGATAAGAAAAAAAAGGTTAAAAAAAAAGAATATCCTTGCTGTGCTTCGAACTTCTTTTAAGAATAATTCAATTAATGATCTTTAAAAAATTTCATAGAACACTGGTTGAAAATCACTGACTTAGAGATTGATGACTCTCTAATCTGTGATCTCTAGCCAGTCTTCTTTTTCTCTTTTTAAATATTATTATTATTGTTTGGGATTCATTTAGGATACAAAGAATTAGGTTACACTGATTGCAATTGTTAGGTAAAGTCCCTCTTGTAATTGTGTCCTGCCCTCAAGAGGTGTGCTATATACTGTGACTCCCCCATCCCTCTCCCTCCATCCCTCTCCCGGATGCCTCATTCCCCACCCCACCCCTTGTATTAGCTCATCTACTACCTTCATATTAGAATTGAGTACATTGGATTCTTGCTTCTCCATTCTTAGATGCTTTACTAAGAAGAATGTGTTTCAACTCCATCCAAGTTAATACAAAAAGATGCAAAATCTCCATCTTTTTAAATGGCTGAATAGTATTCCATGGTATATATATATACCATAGCTTGTTAATCCATTCCTGGGTTGGTGGGCACTTAGGTTGTTTTTACATTTTGGCGATTGTAAATTGAGCTGCAATAAACAGTCCAGTGCAAATTTCCTTATGATAAAGGGAATTTTTTTCTTCTGGGTAGATGCCCAGTGTTGGGATTGAAGGATCAAATAGAATGTCTAATTTGAGTTTTTTGAGGATTCTCCATACTCCCTTCCAAAAAGGTTGCATTAGTTTGCAGTTTCACCGCCAGTCTCTCCACATCCACACCAGCATCTGCAGCTTGAGACTTTGTGATGTGGGCCATTCTTACTTGGGTTAGATGATATCTCAGGGTGTTTTGATTTGCATTGCTCTGATGACCAGGAATGATGAGCATTTTTTCAAATGTTTGTTAGCCATTCATCTGTCTTCATCACAGAAAAGTTCTGTTCATATCTCTTGTCCAGAGGTAGATGGGATTGTTTTCTCTTTTTCTGTTGATTAATCTGAGTTCTCTGTGGATTCTAGTTAACAACCCTTTGTCAGATTGATGCCCTGCAAGTATCTTTTCCCATTCTGAAGGCTGTCTTTTTGCTTTACTTGTTGTGTCCTTAGTTGTGCAGAAGCTTTTCAGCTTAATGAAGCCCCATTTGTTAATTTTTGTTGCTGTTGCAATGGCTGCTAAAGTCTTTGTTACCAAATCACATCATCGAAAGTTTTCCCCACACTTTCTTCTAAGATTTTTATTGTTTCATATCTTAGATTTAAGTCTCTTATCCATCTTGAGTCAATTTTTGTAAGTGGTGAAGGTTGTGGTTTGAGTTTCAGTCTTTTACATGTGGTTATCCAGTTCTCTCAGCACCATTTGTTGAATAGGGATTTTTCCCCCACTGTATGCTTTTGTTCGGTTTATCAAAGATCAGATGGCAAGTAGAGACTGCTTTCATCTCTTGGTCTTCTATTCTGTTCCATATGTCTATGTCTCTATTTTTGTTCCAATACCATGATGTTTTGATTACGTGGACTTGTAATTGAAGTCTGGTAGAGTGATGCTTCTGACTTTGTTTTTATTTCTAAGAGTAGCCTTAGTTATCTGGATTGTTTTGTGGCTCCATACAAAATGAAGTACTATTTTCTCCAGTTCTTCATGCCTTCTCTTGATAGATACAGTAAATGGTCTAATGCACCATCACTAGGTCACATAAGCAACTTCCACACTCAACCTGTCCAAAACTGAGCTCAACAAAAACTTTCTTTCACCAATCACTTTGTTGAATGTCCCTACCTCAGTGATTGACACCACCATCCACCTGCTTGGCCACACCAGAACGTTGGGAAGCACCTAGCCCCTACCACATCATGCCTCACTGTTTGGACTTGATTACCAAGCACTGCCCATCCTACCTTCTCCTCTCAAATCTGCCCCTTTCTTTGCATGATCACTGCCTTAGGCCTGGTCTCATGGCCCCAGCCAGGGTCACTGCAATAGGTTGGCCTTCTGTGCTCTGTTCTGCTCACTGCTGCCAGAATGCTGGTGCTAAGATGTAAATCAGCTCATGTCAATTTTATGCTTAAAATTCTCCAATAGCTTTTAGGGTTCCAGATTCCTCAGCTTAGCCCCAGGCTCTCCATGATTTGATGCTCACTTTTTCCTCAGCCCTTCCCCAAAAGACATCCTGCTTCCCAGACTTCCTTGTAATTCTATGAATATGTCTTTCAGTTTCACCCCAAGGGTACCTAAAATAAGTTGTTTCCTCTGTCTGGTGTATTCTCATCTTCTGGGTTGCTCCTTCCCTTATCATGCTAATATCAACTGTCTTTCTCCAGGAAACCTTCTCCATAGAAACCTTTCAAACCACCCCACTCAATTTGGAATCTCCTGATTTTCCCCTCAATGGCATTAGGGGATTATCTATTCCATATCCCATGCCATAAGTCAGGGATCTAATGTAGTTAAATGCATAAATATATGAGCATTATAGTCCTTATCAAATGTTTGAAGATCTTTTATTTCTCAGCAAGTTAATGACTTATTCTGAGGCCCCAAGGAAAGAGTGGATACTAAACAGAAAACGTTTCAGGGAGGCATATTTTGATTATCTTAAGAATGTGTGTTCCTAACTGTAAGGAAAATTAAAATCTTAGGACAACCCATCCCCTACCCCACCTTTGCCCCAACTCCGTTGGAAAAAGGGAAGGTTGGACCTGGAGGCTGAGTCATGCAACACTCCCTTCCAATGAATAGCTGTTTCTAACATCATGTATTAGCCAGACCCCCAGAGAAAGGTAAAAGTCCTCAGCCATCTATAAAGGCTGCCCCCATAGATCATTTATAACTGTATTTCCCTGCTGGCCTCTCTTAAACAAGGACATTCCAGTTGCAACATTAGGTCTTAAGTCTAGCTCCTAAAACTACAGTCTGTTTATTTACACACTAATAGTGTTGATTACAAGTTTATCTTCCTAGGTGCCCAAGAGAATATCAATTATTCTTCCACCTGCCCAGAGCAATCTACATAATTGATGTTTCCTTCACTCTCCTTTTCTCTTCAGATATTTGCCTTATCTTATGTAAAATGTAGATTTCTTGGGCCTCATAAGAATGTAAACACTTGTCTCACTACTCATGCCCCTCCCCATTTTTTCTTTTTGTCCCCTTAAATCCTGCCCTCTGTCTTGAATACTGAGTTCCCAAATCCCTCTTTGGAAAAAAGATATGTATGTGGACTGTTTTTTTCTTGGACACATCCTTGGCTTAATAAACCTCCATTAATTGAGACTTTTTTCCTGAGTCACTTATTTTGGGCTACCATAAGATAGGTCCCTTGAAATTAGGTGTTGATGAGATGGGAGCTTCGTGTTATAGAAGATCAGGAGAAAGTTAGAGCCCTTGTAGGACTGTTATTGGGGAGGCTCAAGATTTAGCTAGGGACTGGACCCTGTGGTTGTCATTGGTTCAGTCAGTAAAAACCTGCTTCTCTCGCCAGGCACTCAGTAGATCACACTTCCCACCTCTTTGATGTTAACCACTAATGTGTGATCAGTTTTGGACAAAGGAATGTAAGTAGAGATAATATGTGTTACTTCCAAGCAGATTCCCCTCACTGTAGTTGTCATGGAAGCAACGTTGAGTGAGGCTTCTGTTAGTCTGTGGTCCCCAGGAAACAGATCCCCTCTACTGACCTGCATCAGACATGCAGTGTGAGTGAAAAATAAGTTTTATTTGGGGCCAAGATTTGTAGCTTATTTGTTTCCAAAGCATAATTTACCTCACTATGGTCCCATTCAGACTCCCCAATCTGTGCCTCTGTGAGAGAAAGGAGAGGACTGGAAGATGTCACTGTTTGGGACGGGTAGAGTGAGTCCATGTATGGGCTCTGGGAAGGTAATGGCAGGTAAAAGTCTTGGGAGAGAACTGTGGGGAGGAAGCAAGACAGATTGTGATGTCTCAGTTTTGTCTTAGACCAGGCCTGTGGCCTTGTAATTGCCAAGTATTCTCTTCTTTGGAAAGTAAATAGAAAACTGCTCTTTCAGGAAAGTGATGGTAAAGAGACCTCTTTATTAACTGGAGACCAAGAAACCACACCATGTCCAGACAAAGGCAGCAGACTAGAGGTTGATAAAGGCTCCTTCCTGCCTTCTAAAGTTGATTTTGTCTTCACTGTTGGCTGTGGGCAGGGGGCAGAGAGAACAGATGAAGAGAGGGACTCAGCTCTTGGGTGAAATTTAAAGTGTAACCTGAGAACTAGGGTAAAGAACTTTGGGGTCAGAACTTTGGGCTGGTCACTTAATCTGGTTGAATCTTGGCTTCTTTAGAAACAAAGGAGAGATAAGAAAAACATTCCTTCTGCTTCACAGGAACTTTAAGGCAATCAGGAGATAATGTGTCTGGAAGTTCTTTATAAATTGAAAATCACTAATCAGATATCAGAGACTATTCTTGTTCTTTCATTAATATTCACAAGCGTTTCTTGTTTTGCCTGGTCTTCCATCTTTCACAAGTTTGGAGAACTAACTTCACAAGCTCATCCTAGGAAAAGTGCTGCATAACTTATTGCTGAATATCACTATGGTCACTTTTGAAGTACCCCTTTTGGTCATCTGATGACCGTAGTGATATTCAGCAATGAAGTATGGCAGCACTTTGTCTAGGACAAGTTCAAGAACTTAATTGTCCAAACTTGTACATACTTTAGGTGATGTTCTTTCAATATTAGGTAAAAATTGTGTTGGAAATCTTTTCTATTTTATAGTATTTTCACATATAAACACCTACCCTATATACCCTGGTTACCAATCTTTAAGTAAAAATTTCCCTCTTGGATTTATTACACAAATCTCACAAAGCATATATATTTCTCAAAATATTTTTTACTGATGTTTACATTTGAAAAGATTTATATTATATCCCTCCAAATCAACAAACTATGTTTTACAAACAACATGAAGGAAAAGTCTTGAGTTAACATTTCAAGTATCAATAATTGTCTTAGTTCATTTTAAATTGCTATAGCAGAATACCACAGACTGAGTTATTTATGATGAACAAAAACTTATTTAGCTTACAGTTCTGGAGGCTGGGAAGTCCAAAAACTTGGTGCCAGTACTTGATGAGGGCCTTCATGCTATATAATACCACAGCAGAAGGTGGAAGGGAAAGAGAGCAAGAGAGAGATGCAATTGAACTTGTTTTATTACAAATTCACTCTCTTGATAACAAGCATACTTCTGAAATAATGACATTGATCCATTAATGAGGGCAGAGCCTTTGTGACCAATCATCTCTTAAAGGTTCCACCTCTTAACCCTTAACCCTTAACCCTTAATTGGGGATTAAGTTTCTAACATGTGAACTTTGGGGAGCACATTCTGATGATAGCATTTGTAGAGCGCCAGAATCCTACGTGTAGTGTTTTGGAAAGCGCACCCAGTGTCAACAATAGCCTTGCTGGCACTACAGGCAAGTCACTATAATAAGGTAGCATTTGTTAATCACCTCTGTAATTGCCTCAGTCCTCCCAAATGTAGGTTGTTAATCATTTTATTGGTTGTTTGGCAATCAGTGGTTAATGTTTTAAGCATTTCCCACTCTAACATGGTAGTTTGCTGCTAATAATACAGGTATTTTAGTTACATTTTAGGAATGTGAATGGGTGTTTGGTTTTAGGATGTTTGGTTTACTGTATTGTAAGTTTTCCATGTAAAAGAATAAGAAAGAGATCCTCCATTAGTTTAATTTCTTGAATAATGTGTGATTTTCAAGGATGGATAACTGGCTTTAAGCATGGAAAATATGCATTATTATTTCATTTTGATCTTCCCTATTAGTTAAGTTAAAAAACTTGAAGCTCAGAGGAGTTTAAACTTTTCCTAGGATCCCAATACCTTCTTGTGGGGAATGAATTTAAGCAGATTGTGATGTGTCTAGAGTTACAAGTTGGTCTGAGGTCCCTCCAGACTGTTCTGGGCTGAAGATTTTTTATCCCAGAGGGCTTTGTGGGGCTGTGTCTCTGTTTACAACTCTGCAGAACAAACCTCTCGACCTTCCACAGACCCAGGAGAGCTCAGATGCTTTGATTGGAGGGTGGTGGTGGTAAACTCTTAAGGACAGCAGACACCAAATCCTATGTCTTAGTCAGCTCAGGCTATGTGTACTATAACAAATTACCATGGACTTAGTGACTTAAACAATGGATACTCATTTCTGATAATTCTGAAGCCTGGGGAAAAAGGAGGGAAGGAGTGAGGAAAGATTGCCTTTTCAGAGATGGGACAGGGCAGATGTGACAATGATATCTTTAATCCTATATCAAGGTTGCTTGAATGCTTTTTCATCCCCTCTTTCATTTATAAACTTCTTGAGGGTAAGAACAGTGTCTGACTTATCTCTCTATCCTTCCAGTCTCTGACAATAACATTTTCTTGCATACAACTGGCATTCAATAAATATTGGCTGAATAAATTAATAAATTCAGACTTTAGGAAACCAAAAAAAATTGTTTTCAATTGATTTTGACATATCATTTTTGATGCAGAAAGTTGAATTTAATAAGTGTTTTTGTCCTCAAGGACTCAAAATACTTGTTAAAGATGTAAGAATACTTGGGAAAAATTTTTTAATATTTACTTTCTTTGCTTTTTGGAAAAAAGCATTATTTCTACCAATAACTATGTTTCTTGAAAGTTTATTTGCAACTTATTTTTAATACTTCATGTTGAAGGAGAGCATCTTTCAGCTTAATTTACACTTATAATATTTACTGTACATTTTGTGCAGTATATATTTAATCAAACAACATATTATTTCTAGATATGATTATTGATTATAGTTGTTACAAACAATAAGCTATGTCTAATATTAGCTGGAGCAACTGATTTTTTATATTACCTTGTGTTTTGTAACTCTGGTAGTGTATTAGTTCTCCAAGTCTTTTTTATAGTTTCCTTAGCATTTTCCATATATGATCATGTCATCTGTGAATAATACTTGTCTACCAGAAAAAGACATTTCTTTTTTTTGGCTGGGGCTGGGTTTGAACCCACCACCTCCGGCATATGGGGCCAGCACCCTACTCCTCCGCTGAGTCACAGGCGCCGCCCAAAGAAAGACATTTTTTAAAGGAATGCAACAAATCCATTAATATCCATCCAATTAAAATTATTAGATATTCAAAGAAGCAGGGAGTGAGTGACACAGAGCCAGTAGAAAAATCAGTCAATAGAAATGGACCCAGAAATAATAAAGATCATTGAATAGGGAGGCAAGGACTTTAGAATAGCTATTTATATATACTCAAAAAAAGTTTTTTAAATCTAAAAATAATGAGGGGAAATGTAGAAGATACAAAAAATAAAAGAAAACCAAAACGGAAAATCTAGAGATGAAAAATATGATATCTCAAATTTAAAAAAAAATTAGTAAGTAGGATTAATATACCTGGTCTCTGTCCTTCTAGGAGGACCTTAGAAAGGCCACTTCCTTTCCTTTGAATTCTCTCTGTCTTCTCTGAACCAAAACAGGCTCAGGCACGACTCTCTCTCTCTTGGAGTTTAGGACAGGAGAAGGTTGGGCTGCCATAAATTATATTAGCTGCATTGTTTGTGATTATTTCTCATTCTGAAACGTTTGGGACTACTCCTGAGTCTACATTTGGGAGGGGACAGTAAATTACTTAGGTGATTATTTGCATAACATGCTTTAATTTTATCTTTTTTTCTTGACCCTAATTTATTCATAGCACTTTCCAAGGTCATTAAGCTGTTATTTCATAGTCCTTAGTCATTTCTCCCTTCGCATATATATGGTAGATTCAATGACAGCTTCAGAAGGACCCCTGATCTCTAACGGGGAGTTGCTTAAATTCTTTTTCCTCCAGAATTTTTTTTTTTGTGTGTAAAATATCACCTTTTAACCTCTGCTCCCAGAACCAGTTCACTAAGTGTCTTGATTATAGACCAAATTGTTGAAAATGAAGATGGTCCCACTGTTATAAGCATATACAGAGAATATGAAAATTAGACCATAAAATCTATTTCCCAATTTTCAAAAAAGTTCTTCAAGCATTTCTACAAAGAGCTTGTGTGACTAATAGGCTATAAATAAATCTAACTTTGATACATCATGCAGCATGTAGTCTGACTGGAACTGAGACAAATGAGGCAAATAGATGCTCTATTCAGAATCATCCCAATATTTAATAATAAAGTTAAAGCCTATGTGATTTTTTCCAAGTCTGAATTGCATGTGAAGGAAATACTTTTAGGTGACCCTTATGTGTGGATGTTAAAGTTCATTCATTTTTATTTCTCTCACTTATAAAATATGATAACAATTGCAAATTTATAAAAACACCAAATAAAATTAGCAAGCATTCCTCAAAACATATTATTGGGGGGTTTCCTTGAGTTACCCATATTTGTCTCATTTCTTTTTCTTTCCTTTTTTCTTTTTCTTTTTTTTTTTGTAGAGACAGAGTCTCACTTTATCACCCTTGGTAGAGTGCCGAGTGGCATCACACAGCTCACAGCAACCTCCAACTCCCGGGCTTAGGAGATTCTCTTGCCTCAGCCTCCTGAGTAGCTGGGACTACAGGAGCCCCCACAACACCCGGCTATTTTTTTGTTGCAGTTTGGCTGGGGCTGGGTTTGAACCCACCACCTTCGGTATACAGGGCTGGCACTCTACCCACTGAGCCATAGGCGCAGTCCCTCATTTCTTTTTTCACTATTATTTTTAGTTTTAATAGGTAATTGTGATGGTTAATTTTATACATTAACTTGACAGGGCTAAGAGATGCCCAGATATCTGGTAGTCCATGTTGGTGAGGGTGTTTCTGGAGGAGAAGCATTCAGATTAATAGATGGAGTAAATATGGGTCTCACCAAGGTGAGTGGGCATCAGCCAATCCTTGGAGGCCTAAATAGAACACAAAGACGAAGGAAGGGTGAATTGGCTCTCTCTGCTTGAGCTAGGACATCTATCTTTTCTTGCCCTTAAAAATCAGCACTTCTGGTTTTTAGGCCTTCAGACTCAAACCAGGGCTTGACATCATTGGCTTCCATGGTTCTCGGGTATTCAGGCTTGGACTGGAACTACACCACCAGCTTTCCTAAGCCTTAAACTTGCAGATGGCAGATCTCAGCTTTCATAATTGCATGGGCCGAGTCTTCATAATTAGTCTCTTTCTGAATATATATTCTATTGTTCTATTTCTCTAGCGAACACTGTCTTAATATAACATGATCCACATGGTTCAAAATCACATACAGATGCATACGTTTATGTGTATGTGTGCATGTGTACCTGTGTATGTATGTGTAGTAAAGTTTTAAATTGTGTTCTCCATCTGCTTAGAGCCATACCACAACCTGCACTACTACTATTATTTGCTTGTTTATCTATTCAGCATTTTTTTTTTTTTTTTGAGATGAGCCTCAAGTTGTTGCCCTTGGTAGAGTGCTATGGCATCACAGCTCACAGCAACCTCCAACTCCTGGGCTTAAGCGATTCTCTTTCCTCAGCCTCTCAAGTAGCTGGGACTACAGGCACCTGCCACAATGCCCAATTATTTTGGGGTTGTAGTTGTCATTGTTGTTTGGGCCTGGGCTGGATTCGAACCTGCCAGCTCTGGTGTATGTGCCTGGCGCTTTAGCAGCTTGAGCTACAGGCGCCCAGCCTATTCAGTATATTGTTGTTGAGATTCAACATGATGCCAATTTCTATTCTTATTTTCCTACCTTTTTACCCAATGGTAGCATATCATACACACTGTTGTGTACCAGAGGCATGCCAAGAATTAATTTCTGTGTTTCTGAAATTGACTTGACTAGGATAGTCATAATGTTTTTTTTTTTTGTTTTTTTTTTTTTAATTTTATGCTGGGTCTGTTTGCAAATACCGTTTTAGGCATTGAGATTTGTAAATGAAATTGTCTATACTTTTGTCCCTTTTATGTTACTACTACCAGATTTGGGCATCAAAATTATACTCAAATCATGAAAAGAATTTGCAGTTTTCTTTCTTTTCATATGTTCTGGAATATTTGCAATAGCATTAGAGTTATCTGTTTATTTCAGAATTTAGCAGAATTCCCCTGTGAAGCTATCTGGGACTTGTGCTGTGTGAGGAATGCCTGTTTTGATCATTCAGTTAAGTTATATTGTCCTAGAGAGTAATCCATCTAATCCAAAGTTATTTGCAAAGAATTTAGCATATGACTCCTTTGTTTTTCTCTCTTTGGGGAGATACATCCATTTACTGTCCTTGCATTTGTACTTTCTCCATTCGGGTTCTCTTATTTCCCTTTGTGCTTCATTTCTTCACTCCTCCTGAACAGCTTCCTCATTTACTACTTTTGAAAGATGCTGGTAGATTAATTCATTATTATGATAAGAAGAAACAAAGGGAAGGATCAGGCATTTATCTTGCTTTTTTCCTATGAACTCAGGGTACTGCAGGGTAACCAAGTGGTTGCTGAGGGGAAATTTTTCTTTATAGATGCATTCTAGCTAATAAACAGAAAAGGAATGATGGAATATTGCCTTCCGCGAAGGCTAGAGAACTAATGAATCTGGGCACTGACAATCAATGGCTGCTAACGTAATAAAAACGGACAGCAGCACGTATTACATGTCTCCTGTTAGAAACACGAAAAATGAAATGGTTTTGGCCAAATAGTGAATCTGAATCTGATCAAGTCTATAGATTCAGTTATCAATTTATAGGGAGAATAAAGGATGAATAAAAATATTTCTTCTTCTCTATGAAAAATTGGAACTTGGTTTAGCTTTGTTTCCTTGAAAACTGGACATTGCTTATGATAAAACTGACTCCGAATGGGTTAAACTTCATCTGTACTGGGAAGAGTATGAATGAACTATTATATGTGGGTCACTACAAAAGTTTTAAGACAGATCATATTGTGTCTGTTATTTCATTTCCAAGAAAGACAGTTAACAGTTTCCTTTCTGACTGACTTGTGCAAGTTTCAACGGGTTCAGCTTATCAGTGTTGCTGGGAGGGCTTCATTTGTTTCCATCTGGGTAGATTTTGCCTTCCTTGGTTTTCGTGTATCTCAAAACTTTCATAATGATCCGTGTACAACCTTCTGGGAAGCTATAGCAACGGGCTTCCCTGGGTGCGATGACTCTTGCAATAGGCTGTCCATTGCTGTGCCTGCAGAAGTGTTAGAAGAGACATTGGACCCTTTTCGAGATATGGAGTTTCTAGGCCACAGGGTCTCTTGCCCTTGCCAAGTGAGCTCAGTCTCTTGCACTTGAGTTCCTTCTTGAGAGACCAAAGAAGGCTAGTCCACCAGCCTTGGGATCCTGCTGAAGGGAAATGCCCAGTGCTGGCATACTGTGACTCCTCTCCTTGTATTTTTCTAAATAATTTTCAATGCCCAGGGTGGCCTTTTTCTTGTTGAGTGAGTCTGTTTGTCTAGTTGAGACTAAGAAGAGCCCCAGAACAGGACCGGACAGGAGGAAACTGAGTAAGGCTGTAAATGGCACCAGGGGGATGCAACCAGTCGATTGACACCATGAAACTTCCACAGGACAAAGGACCCAGGTTTCCCCAACATACTAATTGCAGGGAAAAGCAAGAGATGGAGGGCAAACTACTAATTAAAAGCAACTTCAAATAGATATCATAGGGGTTTTATACAGATCTTGAATCAAATGTTTTATAAAAATAATATGTGACAATGAAGGAAATTGAGCTCTGATTGCATATTTCATGATATCCCAGAAATATTATTCTAGTTGTAATAATTTTGTCATGGTTATTTCTTAAAATAATTTTTTTCTGAAAAGTATACTAAAATATTTATGGATGAAATGATAATAATATCTGGATTGCATCTAAATAATCAAATGGGGGTGAAAGGAATATGCCAGTCACCCAGCTTCAACCATTATCCACACGTGGTGGTCACATGGCGGCTTCCAGTTCATCTCTCTGCTTTCATACACGCTTGACATTTACCATAATGGAAAGTAAAATACTTCTACTACTAGTAAACATGACCAAGTGGAATTTACTCTGACAATATAAGGACGATTTGATATAAGAAAAGAAATGAATACAATTCACTATGCTAATTATTCTAAAATGAAAAATTTATGATCACTTTCATAGAGCCTGAAAAATCCTTCAACACAATTCAACATCCATTTTGGACAAAAATGTTTATGAAAATAGCAATCAAAAGATACTTACTCTATATATTCTTTTTATTTTGATGTTCTTATGTGCCTCCTAGAAAATTTAATATTATATTTATGTTCATGTTGTTTATTCTGTTGGGTAACACTGCTTCAGATCCCTTTTCCAGTTTGTAGGAAATAGAGGAGGAAGCATTAGGTTAAGCGACTGCATGAGGAAACATTTAGCCAAGCCCCCAAATAAGGATAACAATAATAGTGGACTTCCAAAAGGTCTGTGTTATTAAATAAAAAATCAAGTGGGAAAACTATTATAGATTAAAAGGGCCCAGAGAGACAGCAACCAAATACAGCATGGGAAACTTAAATTGATATCTGAAAGCAGGAATAAAAAACATTATAAAAGACATTTTGGGGACAGTTCAGAAAAATCAATATAAACTGGATAGGTTTCAGGTAAAACTTGAAATATGGAATTTTGTCATCTGAAATTTTCCTAGCTATAATTGTGATATAGTGGTTTTATAGGATAATGCCCTTATTCTTAAAACGTGCAAACTGAAATATTTAAAGTTTAGGAGGAGTGCAATTTATCCTCAGACTTCAACACAAAAGTAGCAAAATGTTACCAGTTGTTGATGGAATTTGGAAGTTTATTAGAGCATTCTTTAACCTTTTCTGTATCTTTGGCATTTTTCAAAGTCAAATGATTAAGGATAAAAACACATAGAAATCAATTTGAAGTCCCACTGGTCTAAGATAAGATAATTTGAGCATAAAAAAGAATGCAGGTGTTTGAAACACACTCAAATACACAAAAATTCATGAGTTCATCATAATACTCCAAACCAACCAACAAATATTTTATCATTAAATATTGGATTTTGATATCATACTAATTTATTATTCTGAAAATTGCTAAATTAAAGGAAAGAATAAATATTTTTTCTACTCTTCCTATATTAACTATATTTCAGGCTACAAAATATTGAACATGGAAAAGTACTTTTTTCACAAAATTTTTATTTAAAAAATTAAAAACTCAAAATATAATTGAGTATATTTTTTTTGTATATGGGTCTTTTAATGAGAAAAATGGAATTTTTGGAGAGAGAGGATAACATTTTGGTCCATGTGGGCTCAAAGTTATTCTTCCCTGTCATCAAGATCAATTACAAATGTTCATTTGTTAATGCTGGATCTATAATGAAATTTCACATGTATCATCTTTGTCTTTTCACAGAGAGGTCAAGGTGTTGGCAAATACCACCCATGAGCTTATGATTTTACTTAAGCATATTTATCACTTGGAAGGCATTTATAAGATTGCATTTGTCTTCTCTTGGTATTTGCCTTTTAGCGCGTCATTCATTCCAGATCATTCGTTTCCAACAGACAAGGAAGTACTTCCATTGCAGTTAAATGGATTTTGAAATACGGTTTTTTTTTTTTTTGCACTGGTGAAGGAACTGCAGGAAAATATATCCACTAAAATTGTGGGTATACATGAAGATCTCACTTTCTGTTTTGACCTTTGAGAGCACAGAAATGTGTAAAATGTATAAAGCAGCTTGCAATTCTTGTGATTTAAACGTCAGCTTTTATTGAAATGACTTTACCACAGTATAAGTGTTTTGTTTTGTAACTTTAGGTCAAATTCATTAAGAAACACTATCAAGTCTGTGGCAACAGTTAACTCCCAGAGCGACTCAGTGTTCAAAAATAGTGGTTAAGGATAATTCTTCTCATTCAGATAATTTAAATGTCAGCCCTGAGCTCAAAAAAATCACAAGGCCGGAGTGGTGGCTCATGCCTACAATCCTAGCACTCTAGGAGGCTGAGATGGGTAGATTACTTGAGCGCAAGAGTTCAAGACCAGCCTGAGCAAGGGTGAGACCCCGTCCCAACTAAAAATAGAAAAACTAGTCAGACCTGGTGGTGCCTGCCTGTAACCTGGTGGTGCACGCCTGTAGTTCCAGCTACTCAGGAGGCTGAGGCAAGAGGATTGCTTAAGCCTAAGAGTTTCAGGTTGCTGTGAACTATGATACCATGACAGCTACCCAGGGCTACAGAGTGAGACTGTCTCAAAAAAAAAAAAAAAAAAAAAAAAGAAAAGAAAAGAAAAGAAAATCACAACAAAATGTTACTACTGCTTAGTCACTGAACTCATATGATAGGTCAAAGCAGGTTATTCAGCTTCTGTTTCTCATAAAAATTCATGGAACTGACAATGTTTAAGTACACAGAGTGAATGAAATTCCATTCTTGACGCCGGCAGTTCAACAACACCACTATTTCTTGGCAAGTACTTATTCTTTCATTTTGCAAAAGGCCATTCCTGTGAGCAATGAATCAGATCCTGCTTGATGCTGTCGTCCTACCAGTTACAGCACTAACTGTTCAGCAACTTCCTCTAATCCGTTCTATGAAATGACAACCATTTGACCCCCTCACAGAGGACCACTCCTGAAGTCACATGAAGTTCTGTGAAATACTGGATATCAATTCCTTTCTCCTCATGTTTTTTAAACTGCATACCAGATGTTAGTAGTTCTATAGAGAGCTAGGCATCCATATCCTCCGTCAAATTAAATTTAAATTTAAACTACCAAGTTGACGTTCCTGGAGAATATTCTTCTTGCTCATTCATAAACATCAGTTCTAGCTCAATTATCTTTAACAAGTCACGTCACATCGCAATAGTTGGTACCGACAGTCAGCGTTGCTCCTGAATTTCTCCAGTGCATCTTGCAACCATACCTGGAAACTTGGTGTTCATAGCAACATAATTGTATTTTCTAATAACTTGATGAATCTTTTCATCCAGGTTGCAAGCCCAAACTTCACAAATTCTTTGGCTATGCTCTACAGTTGCTGCTGGCATAGTGAGGGCACAGGGGAGTCTAGATGCCACACATCAAAATGTTATACTTGATTGAAGATTTTTTTTTCATAAAATGCTTTATCCTTTATTTGTGTACTTGTGTCACTGAGCTCATCCTCCCCCTCTTCCTCCTCCTTGTCCATCATCATTATCATAGAGTCAGCACTCAGAGGCAGTGGTGATGACAGTAGCTGTGGTCCCCCAGCAAGGGGTAAAGGGGAACCAGAGCTGTGTCACACTTTATTGCACCATCACTTTTGGAAAAGTACTTTAATAGAAGAATTACACTAATAAATGCAGAAGGGATAATAGTATGAAAAATCACAAATTTGCAACCTTTATTGAAATAAAGCAACTAAGCAATGGTCCCCATGGCTGCTAAAACCATAATATTAAATCTTGATGAGGAATTTTATAATGGTTATCAAAATCTGATCAATCTTTATGCAACTTAGAACAAGGAGATCTCACAATGCTATGTAATAGCAAGACTACACCAGTTATGAAGTTTTCTCGCCAGATATACTTACTTGAATCCCATCAAGCTTCTAGATCTAACTACCAGGGTGCTGGAAATACAGGGAGAGAGGAACAAGTTAAACAATGTCAAGAGGAAGCAATCATTGAAATCCAGAAAGGATTGGGCGATTCCACATGAAAGAGTCCTTGGTTTCTTCAACAAGTACACATAAGGCATGAAAAAAGAGGGTTCTAATAGGAGAGACTGAAATGATATAACCACCAAATACAATAACATGTGACTTCATTTGGAAGCTGAGCCAAAAGGAGAGCAGCAGAAAAAATTGCTACAATGACTCCAAAAAGATATAAAACTTCCCCCTGAAATCCAATTTCCTTTATTTATTTTTTAAATTTCAAATTATTATGACATTACAAATTTTTAGGTTATATTGTTCTCACTTTCAAAGTAAACCTCATGTTGCAGTTGACCTCTTCACCTGGGGGCCATAATGAACACCCTGGCTTTGTGCACTTTAGCGGAGCTCCCACACACCAATTGCCCTTCCTCCTCCCACTAATCACCCTCTCCCCTCCCATTCCCCCCACTTGCTAGACTGTTTTATCATTCATGTGGGTGTGTAGTTGTTTACATATTGGTTTCATATTAGTATTGAGTACATTGGATACATATTTTTTCCATTCTTGAGATACTTTACTAAGAAGAACATGTTTCAACTCCATTCAGGTAAACATAAAAGATGTAAAGTCTCCCTGGCTGATTAGTAGTGCATGGTATACATATGCCACAGTTTGATAATCCATTCATGAGTTGATGGGCATTTGGGCTGCTTCCTTGACTTGGCAATTATGAATTGAGCTGCAGTAAATATTCTAGTGCAAATGTCCTTGTGGTAAAATACAGAAATGTGCCCAATGTTTTGAATTTCAAGGAAACTGTTTCTTTAGTCATTATGAATTCATCATCCATAAGATTTGTTCTGAGTCTGTGCTATGTACACATCACAGTAGAGAAAGAAGGAGTGAATGGCACGGGCCTGTTCTACAGAAGCTCACTGTGCAAGTGGGGAGGAAGGAGGTGCACCTGCCGTCTTGTGGGGGGCGGGGCATACCAGAGACCTCCCTGTGGAAGCTCAGGGTTCTTTTGGTTGGAAGGGTTAGAAAAGGCTTCTGAAGTAAGTGGTGAGCTGCACCTTAAATTTGGGTGGGCTTATTGGATAGAGAGTGAGGAAGCAGTCTTAATTTTTATCCCAGATTCTTCTCTTGCTTTTTCATCTTGATCATATGACAATGTAGTCATCAATTTTGCTCCATTTCACTATCCCCACCATGCCAATCTCCTTTTAATGGACACAAAGGCTAATATCCTTCCCTTATTTGTTGCCTATTATTCTTCTGGCAATTATATTATTTTCAAGATTGCACCCCAAAATTTGTTCTTCCCTTGATTTATTTATCCTTTCCACAAATATTCACTGAGCATTCATTAACGTTGCCTGAATAAATACATGAGCTTTTCTCCTGCTGCAAGTCTGAGAGGCGAGATCTTGAGCTAACTCCATCCCAGAAAGTTCAGATTAGACAATTGTTGGGTTTTCAAAACATTTTCATCCTTTCTGATTAATAACAAACCCAGGCCCTATTACACCTATAAGAAAAGCAGCATTCGTTTTCAGGGACTCCTGGGAGAACACTGCCTAATGGAATTGCATGAACCCTATCAACTCATGTCTTTTTTTCTGAAACCCTTTCCCTCTGTGCCCATAAAGTCTATGGAGTAAATCCTTATTAAACTGATCACTATTATTCAAAACAGCTCACATTGCAGAGCAATTACTATTCCCCAGTCAACTAAATGCCCAATTAATCTTTAATGAAAATAGCACCTAGCATAGTGCCCAGTGGAGAAAGGTATTTAACAAATCTTTCATTGTCTAATTCACTTAAATCATGTTACCAAATAACATTTATATAATTAAAAACAAAATAAATACTGCCCCTGGATTGACTATCAGACATTATTTTGACTAACCTCCTTGTCATGAAGAACACTAATCGACAACTGGGAAGACTTACACATGGCTTCTTTTATCCTTAAGAGCAGAATTGGTCTTCAATATTCTTTTAATATAGACTCCATCTAGAGCAACAATCATGCAAGTTTCCTTTCCCTTCCTCTAAACACCTTTTTCTCTTCAATGTATGTGGAAGTCCAAACAGGCAGGGTGAATGGTCCTTCCTAGGCATCAGCACAGGAACACAAGGATCGGGATACTCCACCTGGGACATGTGACAATGACCCCAACACTATTGTACTGGGGTTCTTAAAATAGAATTACAACCAAGGTTTTTTATTTTACCTACATTATTATTATTATTTATTTCAGATTGATATGAGGGCACAAATATTTAGGTTACATTGTTTTCATTTCTAAAGTAAAGTTCAAGTTGTAGTTGAGCCCTTCACCCAGGGGGTGTGTGTGCTGAACACCCTCACGTGGTGCACATTACCCTGCCAATCGCCTGCCCTCCTCCTCCTCCCCTCCCTCTTTTCTCCCCTCTCCCTGCTTAGACTATACTTGTGTTTTTCTTTCTTGTGGGTGTGTAGTTGTTTATATATTGGTTTCATATTAGTATTGAGTACATTGGATACTTTTTTCTCTATTCTTGTGATATTTTACTGAGAAGAATGTGTTTTAAGTCCATGTACGTAAATACAAAAGATGTAAAGTCTCCATCTTTTCTTATGGCTGAATAGTACTTCATGGTGTACATATACCACAGTTTGTTAATCCATTTATGAGTTGATGGGCATTTGGGTTGCTTCCATGTCTTGGCAGTTGTGAATTGAGCTGCAATAAACATTCTAGCACAAATACCCTTGTGGTAAAATGATTTTTGTTCTTCTGGGTAGATGCCTACTAATGGGATTGATTGCAGGATCAAATGGAAGGTCAACTTTTAGTTCTTTGAGAATTCGCCATACTTCTTTCCACAGAGGTTTATTAGTTTGCAATCCCACCAGCAATGCAAAAGTGTTCCCTTCTCTCCACCACCATGCCAGGATCTGTGGATTTGGCATTTTGTGATGTGGGCTAATCTCACTGGGGTTAGGCGCTATCTCAGGGTGGCTTTGATACAAAGGTGGTTTTCTTAAGTAAACTATCAGAACGAATAATTTTATATGGATTTACTAGATTCTTCAAATCAGCATTTCAATTATTTTAAGCTTACATTTGACCACCAATCCTCCCACCACAGAACCGGCAGTGGCTCTTTACTTGAAGTACCAGTAAGTATCCAGGCTCTGTTTCTCTAGCATTCATTGATGTGTTGTCTTCTTTTTTCTTTTCTTATAATCACAGAAGACTCAGAACATTAGCTCCTCAAAGTATTGTGTACAACTCTTCAATTAAAAGAGATTTCTATGCTTGCTATGATTCTGATAAGGTTTTCTTCCCTTGCACAGTGTTAATTATGGCCTTCCTGTCACTTTCACTCTTTGCCTTGACCTTGCACATAGTGCTCCCGTTATGCTGCCTGTGTTTGCCTCTGTAGCAGAAACAGTCTCTGAAATCCTACTGTTCATTTTGAGCTCCCCCTCTACATGTGAAGCAGTGCTGTTTGTTTATGAACAGCATTCTGTTTCGGGAAGAGTATAGAATTTAGGGTTGAAAGACTCAAGTTCAAATTCCACCTCTGTTGCTTATTAGATCTATGACTAAGAACAATTCAATTAATGTCTATGGTCTTTGCTTTTCTAATCTATTAAATAGGAATAAAATATTACCAAGCTCATAGAATTTTGTGATGACTAAGTGAGATAATGTGTAATATTCCTAATATTTAGTCTGTGCCTAATATTGTATGTCATTAGGCCTGAGACAGTATTTATTATAAAATGCTGCATTATGGGTTAATAATATTTTCTGGGAGCAGGATTTCACATCAGAAAGATACGTACAGAAGATCCCATGCAGCTGAGGAAAGCCAGTGACTTGGGAAAGCCAATGCCTCAGAGGATGTTAGGTGTGCCGCGAAAAATTTTAAAGATCACTGATTAAATTATTTTTAATTATTTGGAAAGAAGTTCAAAGCACAGTAAGTATATTCTTCTTTTAAGTCTTTTTTTTTTTTTTTTTGCCAACATAATTTAAGCGTGCTGTGGAAGTTTAACTATAGGCTCAAGCGTGTTGGTAGATACAAAAGGTTGAAAACCCTGCCAAGGCTCTACATCTGTCTTTAATCTGGAGATTCCCTGGCCAGAAAGGGATGGGCTTGGAGGAAGCCCAGTGAGTATAGTTTTTAAGGCTCATGAATCTGATTCCTGACCTTGTTTAAAACCTTTCCATTCACAACAACTGGCATACCTACCCAGAAGGAACGGACAGAATGAAGTGAATCAAAACCAGTCAAATTCGGAGCTTCAATAGTGGAAAGGGACAGAGAAAAACCTTCTACTTCAGAGGCCTCTAGAAGGTCTGAGACAAACATGCTGTACCCTAACTGAGGACATGCTCTCCCATTTCTCCTCCAGCTCCTCACTTTCCATTACTCCTGCAATTGTAATTATTCTAATTCCTTTCAACATCCCAAGACATTGAAGATGGCCTAAGAAAGATTCTAGGCCTAACTTCTTTTCCAAACTTGGTAGAAGGAATCATCTCAGGAGCTTGCCAAGAGAACTTTGGGCCAAACACACAGACTCTTTATATTAGCCAAATAATCATCAAGCTGTCACACATCTGTCAAACCATTTACGATGAAGCGACCGCAGCTTCCTCCACCATGGGGACTCCAGTCAAAGAAAGGGAAGTGGGTGGCCTCAAAGCCAGGGGCTATTCAGTGTTGCCTCAGATAGCAGTTCTTGAAGAAATTGCAGCTTCTTACCTCTTGGGGAAAGTTGGACATCCCGGGATTGTTGGGGCTGTGTTCAGGAGGGAAGGAAACAGGTAGACACATAAAGTAAGCACTGAATACGTTAGCTTAGACAAGGGCAATGGGTTTCTCACTTTAAAGGTCAGCACGACCCCAGAATAAGGTGCTCCCTTTATAAGGTCAAGTTCGATGACTATATGCTGAAAACAGGGAATCCCAATGGGCGTGAGATCCATGGGGGCAGAAATCAAATTATTTCTCTCCTTTTTGCTGTAAGCTCTGAAAGCTTCCAGCTTGCACACCAAACTGCTGCATGTGTGTTTGCTGACACAGAAGAATAGCACTTCCCTATAGCATACCACCAGATGGTAATTGGATTCTAATAATAGAACAAAATACAGAGAAGTCCCACTGCTTGGCTGGGTTTTAACTGATATGACGGGGAGAGTCAGCCCCTCCACAGTGTGCCCATGTGGGGAGTGAGCTGTGAAGATTTGGGGCTGTTTAGCTTTCTTAGAAATATATGGGCAGGGAAGGAGTTACACAGTGACTATTGGGGTGGCTCTGGGGGCTTTAGCTTTCCCTCTCTAGGCTGAGTCCAGTGGTCTGCTCCTTCTGGTGCATTTTCAGAAATTCTCAAGGAAACCTGGGCTTCTGCACTTGCAGCCAGCTCTACTCCCTTTTCCACATGGAACATGTGGGAACATGCCGTCTGGAACAGAGCTTCAAGTCCAGGGAGGAGCCAGTTTCTATCTTTATCACCTTCCTGCAATAGACAACATCCAGGTACCTGGTAACTCCCAGGAAGGTCTCTTCCATAAAACATAAATGCCATGGATGAAACTGACTTTTCCCTTAGGATCTTCATTCCAATTTATGGAAAATAGAAATTATGTAATTTAGGCATGGGAAAAGGAACATCTTGATGTAACCATAGTTACCTAGGATGTTTTCTCAGGAAGCTACTCACCACAAATTAGTCATTGGAAACTTGCTCCCCCCCCCAAAAAAAATAGGGCCAGCTGATTACTGTAACTTCTGTTTTTCAGAGATCACTTCTGAACATGTGCCCTTGATGGTCATCCACTAGATTAGGGTCCATCTACTAAGGAATTAGGATTACGAAGCATTGAAGACAATCACTAATTCCTTTATTCATCCAACAACACTTGCTCACAGTGCAAGTACCAATATTTGCTAAGGTGCTATCAGAGCCAAGAGTCAATCAATTAATCAATCAATCAATCAATCAGGACACAGAGGCCCAGACCTAAATGTATTTACAACTTGAACCCTAGACTAAGCCTCAGAAATCACCTAGCCCAGACCCCTTTTTGGGAGATGAGGAAAATAGGGATCAGAGAAGTACAGTGACTGGTTTAAAGTCATAAAATTAAGGATAAAAGGACAGGTTTGGCAAGTCACATGCAGCTCATATCCATAATTCAATTTCTTTTTTTTTAATTTTTTTTAATTTTTTTATTTATTTTTATTTTTTATTTTTTTTCATTTCTTTATTTTTTATTGTTGGAGATTCATTGAGGGTACAATAAACCAGGTTACACTGATTGCATTTTTTAGGTAAAGTCCCTCTTACAATCGTGTCTTGCGCCCAAAAGGTGTGGCACACACCAAAGCCC